>JAMKCH010068611.1:0-18525 GCA_023653785.1 Ophioderma brevispina
TTAGTTTTCACGTTATCCAACAAAATAGGTCACAGGTCAATATAATCCAATAGCTGGCAATAGCTGTTGACTTTATTCGCCATTTTGGTTAATAACCAGACACGTAAGATAGTCAAAACTATTCCTATATTTCATTCTATTAGCTAAACCAACAATTTGAACCACATTTTACAAAAATTGGAGGAACTTTAATTTTTGACCCCTGTACAAACCAAAAATTGCCCTTTTTTACCATATTTACCCCATAATTCATAAACTATAAGTCACAGGTAGTATAAACTATACCTTTTTGGAATCCTTGTAATCAGACAGACATGATGGTGTACTTTTCAATACAATCGGACCATTTTAAAAATTTTACCCCTGTGTAACCTTGAAATCCAAGCTGGGGGCCATGAAAGGGTCGTGGCAAGTGCTTCTATCAATTTTTTTGATTATCAATGTATAAAGTACTTGTGTACCGAAATTCACAATTTTATCCGGATTTGCACACTCATATAAGATCTGTTCATTACAGTCCCCCACTAATGGTGGCTAACAATAAAGGGGATGGTCCGATTTCATTATATACAATTTGCATCTTGATTGGATGACCTTGACCCTCATATCCTCAAGTTTCCTGCAGATATTTCAATCCATTTTTATATAAAAGCTAAAAATATTTTCACTCATAACATCCAAACCAAACTTCTTTTAGCACTAAGATTTCACAGGGTAAATGAGAAAAATAGTAGCTTTTTCCGACATTAAAATTTTGACCACTTCCGGTCCTGGGGAGGAGGCTATTTGCGATCGGGTCATGGCCCTTTAAGAAAAGTTTTCAAATCTGGTATTAAATTCTTTATTGTATTGTGTCACACCGTAAGTAGGCATAAATGTTGGAGATTTGTATGTGAAACATGCTTTTTTTTGCAATTTTGTCCGATTTATGTTGAAAGTATGTGATCGTGTTAGAGATAAGAAATATACGACAGCAAGTGAATCTGCAGGTAAGCTTGTCCCAATACAAATATGACGCAGATATGACACTCATGTGAAACACTTTATGTGAGAATACGGCAAATGAATGATAGTAAAAATGATAAAATGATAAAAAATGATAGTATTGATCAGACGAAGGCAGCCAAGCCTCTTTCAATCAACTTACCAAAACTAATCAAAATAGATTACGGCAATACATACACAAACCACAAACCGATTTAGGCGCTTTGATGTGGGTCGGTCATGGGTGTTCCTATGACCCACATACGACTTCATCCTTGTCCGTTAATCATAAAAAAAAGGTAAAAAACAACCCTTACAGTGGATTTGTTTCTTCAGCTCCAACGGTTTTGGGCTACGAAAATATTCCCTAAGTTCAGAATTTTGCTTTTACGTGTTCAACCAATGGCGATGTCTAAAATTGTGATTTCTTGGCCGGCCACCCTCCCCTAGTATTGATATTACTGACAATGGTTATGCATGGGCTTTTTTATGTAAAATCGTGAACATTAAATGTTGAAAAATTGAGCAATCATTGTGTTATTCTTACCATATCCCATTATTATGGCCTAATTTGGTGGGTTTCAGCATTTCACATTAACAAGTTTTCAATGTTGCCCGATGGTTATCGTGAGCATTTCACCTCGAAGTTCACTTACTCAAAATTGGAATTTCACAGGTGTCAAATGCTGAAAGAACACCAGGGAGTGTACCATGGAAAAGTTTTTATGATGCACTCAAGCAGTTCATACTATAATTAGGATCAATTAAATGTGAATATTGTAACTGCCCACCAGGGCTACACAAGGTTTAACTACATTATTTTAAAGTTAGATTATCGTATGTTGCCTCTCAAAGTCGTCTATAAATATATGTCATTTTACATTGACAATGCCGATTGCTGAATTCAGCAACTTTTTAACCTAGGCTACAGAATCATATGGAAAAGCCCAAAGCAGATACATTACAAATTTCAGGGGAGGTCGGCCAAGAAATCCCAATTTTAGATGTTGCCATTGGTTTAAATGTAAAAGCAAAATTTTTACGAAAATTTCTGAATTATTTATATGTTGTCAAGGAATATTGTTTAATTCCAAACCGTTGGAGCTGAAGAATCAACTCCATTGTAAGGGTTACTTCTGATTTTTAAAATATGAATAATGGATGAGGACAAGGTCGTATGTGGGTCATGGGAACACCCATGATCGACCCACATCAAAGCACCCACAATTGCTGTATTGCTGTAAATTCTTTTGATATTTTGGGTCAGTTGCTATATTGAATGAGGCTTGGATGCCATCGTCTGAAAAATTTAGAATGTATTTTAAAAGAAATAAATTTTCACATAAATTTCCACATGTGTCGTCTGTTGTCGCAGTTTGTAAATGGTGACAAAGGTCACATGAGGTCACTAAGGCCACGCAAGGTCACCAAGGCCACTAGAGATCACCAACAAGTAGGCCACTACCCAAGGACTGTGGTATCCAAGTGCCATGAAAATTGATCGACACATGTAGATACACCAAGCAATTTGATAAATCTGACCATTTTTGGACCATGACCTCTAATGACCTCTAGATGACCTTTGACCCACTCTTGAGAGAGGTAACTTGTGGGGAATTTATACCCAAGGACCATTACATGCAAGTGCCATGAAAATTTGTGCACGTATATAGAAACAGTGGGCAATTATATTTAGGGTTAATATTTTTAACACAGACAGACACATAGATACACAGGCAATACCAGGCCCTTACGTGGTGGTGGTGGGGGGTGCACCCCCAAATTCCACAAAAGTTCCACTTTTTGCTGAATTTTTAAATAAAAAGGTCCAAAATTTAGAAAAATTTTGACAAGAAAGTCCACTTTTTGGTGATGAAATATTCAAAAAGCTAAAGACATGAAAAAAGGACCATTTTTTTGGGGGGGTTAGGTCCATTTTTACAAAAAAGGTCCACTTTTTTTCAAAAAAAGTCCACTTTTTCGAAGTTCTGCACCCCCCCAAAAAATAAATCCTGCGTACGGCCCTGGGCAATGCATATGCCAAATATTCAAAAGTAAAAAATTGAGATAATTTAGACAGATTTTATGCGTCTGACATTTCCATCACTAATAGCTTCCTTGACAAGTTTGGTGCTACTTTTTCTTTCTTTCTCAACAATCTTTTTTTCATTTAAATCACACAAATAATTATGTGGCAGAGGTTTTGCCGGTAACTCTTTATTGGAGGAGAAGGGAATATATGAAAGAATCCTAGCGGCTGCCTCCGCCTGCAGAAATATTACTTCTCAATCTACTCGGCTAATAATATAACCAAGAAGATTTGTGCTTGTCATGTCACCAAATCTCGGAAGAAATATAAAAGGAAAGAGAACAAACAAAGAAGAAGAAAGGAAATGGAAACAATGATAGGTAACGAGTGATGATGCTATTTTAATCACAAGGAATCGCTTCTTGTATCGACGTTGACATTTTACACATTTTCTACAGGTGACAATACCGACAATAATCTGGTTATAATTTGATTTTATTACGGTTCAAAATTGAGTAGGACATCTTTGCGCCTTTCAATCTCACGACATTAAGCAATCAATCTCACTTTTGCCAAAGACAAATATTTGAATCAGTAAAAAAAAAAAAAGAAGGGACTTTGAAAAAAAGAGAGCGAACTTGCCACTTTATTGTACATTCATTTCCATATTCGGGCGATTCTCAAAAGGGTGTGGGATGACTTTGGGAAACAGATGTGACGTATTAACGATTGCTGAAAGGGCACGGCCGCTGCAGAGTCAAGAATGCATTCAGCTTGCGAATCTCTTTTCTCTCTGTGCCGTGTTTGTATTAGTTTTGTATAATGGTTTTGATAACAGCATGGTATTGAGTGTCACCAAACAACTTGTTTATTGTAAACTTGTTTGTGCGGCCATTGAAGAGATTCACGTAAGAGCAAAAAATAGTTTGCGGTATTTCGGGATTGTGTAATACTGTAATTGGTGCGATTTGTATTCAGTCTGTAAAAATCCACAGACAGGGAAATTATGTAGTTGGTCTTGTTACTTTGTTCTTGTTCTATAATATGCTACAGGGTGAGTCAAAAAAGAGTTACACTTGTTTTATTTTCTTCTGCAACAGTGGCAAATCTACCCAAGGAATTGACTTTCACATATAAAATAACAATATTTCACCTACTTGAGGAATTTTTAATCTTGATTTTTAAACTTTGCATTGAGAAGTTATGCTAACTTAAAGATAGGTAGGGGCCCATGTTCATCATTTTCTTAGTGTGTATATAAACACAGGAGTTTCACTCAATTTTTACCTGCTTGCTTCACTTGCTCTGGTTGACCCACATTTTTCACAGACAACTTTAAAATCTGATGGGGAGAGCAACTTGAGGGAATCAATATTGGAACATCACACACATTGAACGTCCATCACTCTTTCCTTTTGCATCTCAATCCTTCCCTCTCTCCTCTCTTTTCTTCGGCTTTTCCGTTTTCCCACTTTCCTGCTTTCCAAGTAGCTTATATTTTCCAGGTCAGACCCATGGGGTGTGCCCCCTCCCCCTTGAGGGGATGTTAAGCCATGGAATATTCTCCAATATCTCTCCTAAGATTATCTAACTCTATGATTGACATACTGATTGACAGAGGCACACTCAAAGATATTTTCTGCATAAAAATATATCACAATAGGCGCACTCAAAATGTATTTTCTGCATAAAAATAGATCACATTCATGGCTTCTTCTAAGTATCACACCATAAAAATAAGATGGGAATTCAATAGTTTACCTTGGAAATACAATGGTATACACCTTAAAACCCCCTGGCTTGGAGCAATGTCTCTATATTTTGTGAGTTTTTGCTGGAATATCAAGGAAATTGTTACCTACATAATGCACGGGTCAAAGGTCATTCTCGTGCAAACTCATAGACCTCTTAAGAGGGTCATCAACAATACAAGTTTCCTAATCCATACATGTATCTGCAATTCCTGACATATGTGCAAGTTTCCAATTGTAACAAAATTATCTAATCTTAAAATTAGGTCAAAGGTCACTCTCCAGTAAACTCAATGCTGACCTCTAAGAGGGTCATCAACAATACAAGTTTCCTAATCCATACATCTGCAATTCCTGACATATGTGCAAGTTTCCAATTGTAAAGAAATTCCCTAATCTTAAAATTAGGTCAAAGGTCACTCTCCAGTAAACTCAATGTAGATCTCTAAGAGGGTCATCTGTCAAATAAGTTTCATTATCCTAGTACCTATGGTTCTTGAGATGTGCAAGAAATTTCCCACACACACAGACATACACACACACAAACAGATGGACACATATACAGATATGATCAAGATGATACCCCTTGGCTATTGCCAAGGGTTAAAAACATACTACCATTCTTCAGAGTCAAAATAGTCCGAATTAAGGGGAAAAGTGTGGTTGTCCCACGGACAACCATGTTGTAATTTTGGTTGTCCGCCAAAACTGTTGGTTGTCCGTATTTTGAAACAACTTGCTGCGTATCAAAAGTGACGTATGGCTCTAGATTTGATGGTTGTCCGCCGGACAACTGTAATATCATTTTTGGTTGTCCGCTGCTCAATTTGGTTGTCCTGGGCGAACGGACAACTGCTATTTCGAACGCTGGTCTAAAATCATCAGTGGGTCTTAAAACGCATCCTTACAACCAATATCATCCGTGTATTTTTTAAGAGGTCCCTACCACAGCCACATTGGAGTGTCACTTTGACAGATAGTGACTCTACGACATTATTGCGTTTTGCGAGCCCACGGCCATGTTCTGAACTATAAAGACTTTTGGAGGGATTGACAGATTTCCAATTTAAAATGTTTGAGCATAAAATAGAAATTCTGTATCTATTTGCGCTATTCACACCACGCAACTCCAGTGATTGAACTTGAAAAGTTTCACATTACACCACCTACCCCTACCGTTTTATTTCAATGTCTCCAGGGAAGATGCATAAATCCCTCCATTTCTCCTTCTTTGTTTGTTGAATTGTCTCAAACCTACAACATTCATTTCTGGAAGGTAAGATCAAAATCTTCTCTAGAAAATCTGCAAACGACTTGTCAAAAAATTGTATTAACATTGTCACCCTTTTAACGAATGTCTAAAATAGGCTAATGTGTGCAGCAATTTGATCAATATACACATTATTCGGATTGCTCAGAAAATGTGCATGCTGCATGCATTTTCACCTCGGCATAGATACGGAATTCGTCTGTATTTTGGCCAGTCAGCTTGCTACTGTTTGATTGGAAGTTGTAATATTGAAGGAGGTTTTGAAGAAACAATATCAGAATTTATCATCCGTACCATGCAAAATATCAAAATTTCCATGAGTACTTACATTTTCTAGGCTGAAAATATCTGTGAATTTGGTGATCACTTTTAAAGGTGCATTTCGTGATCCCAGCACCTTCATTTTTGAGCATGGTTCCCTGGATATTCTCAAGAAAGGGTTATTTCCAAAATTTCAGTTCAATTTGATGGAGTGTTTTGATGTTATGGGTGAATGTTCATATCACACTATACCCCATGGGCCACTCTGTTGTAATTTCTGTCCGTTTACGGACAGAATATACAAAATTGCGAATTTCTTCTAAAGTTGATTGAATATGCACGTATGATTTGGCGCACATACTTTACTTATGTCAACAGTTCGGATGATATAAAAATCTCAACTTGATTGAGGTAAGGGGGGGTGAGGCTGTGGATCACAAAATGCCCCTTTAATGCCCCCTGAAGTGTCTGTGAATATGCTGTGTTATATTGGTGTCCCACTCACAGTAGCTATAAGTGCCAACATAAAAAATAAGTCTGTAGATGGGGAGGGGTTCAAACTCTGAAAAGAAATGGGGACAAAGTAGGGGAGAGGGGACATGCCAAATTTTGACCAGATTCCCAATGATAAAACCCTACTGCAATTAGTATTACCATTTTGAGAGGGTATGATGCTGCAGAGTCAGTAATGGTTGTGAACAGTAAACCTAACCTTATACACCCTAATCCTAATGTATCTCTATAACTATTACCATATAACCAAGATGATGGCAGCCAAGGCTCATTCAATATAGCAACTCACCCAAAATATCAAAAGAAATTACAGCAATACAGAGTGCAAACCACAAACCAATTTGGGTGTTTTGGTGTGTGCCGGTCATGGATGTTCCCATGGCCCATATATGAACTCGTCCTCGTCTATTATTCATATAGAAATATTTTAAAATAACCCTTACAGTGGAGTTTATTTTTCAACTCCAACGGTCTTGGAATAAGAAAATATTCCTTGACAACATATAAAACAAAGCGGTTCTCAAACCACAAGTGTCGCCTGGTTGCGTGATCACTTGTTTTGTTTATAATACAAATTTGGCATAGAGAGCAAAAGCACTGGAGAGAAGTGTTGTTTTGTAGCCTGAAGTGCATTTCAAAAAGGTAAAACAAGAAAAGGTTAACTGAAATATCTCAAAAATATGCAAATTAGCTAATTAAAATGCATATATATATATGCAATTAATGCAGCTGAAATCAACACATGATATTGTGGCACCTCAATCTATCACCCTACCAAATTTGAAATCAGGCAGAGCGAAGCATTTTTAACCAAAATGTCTGAAAAATATGCAAATAAGCTAATTAAAATTCATGAATATGCAAATGATCATGTAAATAAAGCAGCCAAAAGCTACACACCTCGCTCTACCACCCTACCAAGTTTGAAGTAAATCGAGCATAGCATTTAGCCAGCAGAGCATTTTATAAAAGGTTAATCGAAATGTCTGAAAAATATGCAAATAAGCTAATTAGAATTCATGAATATGCAAAAAATGCAGCCAAAAGCTACACATGATACTGTGGCACCTTACTCTATCACCCTATCAAGTTAGAATTGGGCATAGCATTTAGCCAGCAGAGATTTTTAAAAGGTGAACCAAAATGTCTGAACAATATGTAAATAAGCTAATTAAAATTCATGAATATGCAAATACAGCCAAAAGCTACACATGATATTGTGGCACCTTACTCTATCATCCTATCAATTTAGAAGTAAATCGGGCATAGTGTTTAGCTTTTTTTTTTTTTTTTTTTTCAAATTACATCATTATACGCCTTACGGAACTCCAGAAAACTTGTACACAGGCCTTGCAGGAAAATTCTCATAAATTATGCAAATTAGATACTTAATTAGCATATTTTACGGCCACAATCTAATCAGGTCGAGAACTCATCAACCCACTTCTGTCCACCAAGTTACATCATTGTCGCCCTTACGGAACTCCAGATAAATGGTATACAACATGGGTTAACATTTTTGTCACAGACGGACGGACGGACGGACGAACGGACGAACGGACGCTGCTCATTTCATAGTCCCCGTTCCGAACTCGTCTGCAAGGATGCAAATAAGCTAATTAAAATTCATGAATATGCAAATAATGCAGCCAAAAGCTACACATGATATTGTGGCACCTTACTCTATCACCCTATCAAGTTAGAATTGGGCATAGCGTTTAGCCAGCAGAGATTTTTAAAAGGTGAACCAAAATGTCTGCAAAAATATGCAAATAAGCTAATTAAAATTCATGAATATGCAAATACAGCCAAAAGCTACACATGATATTGTGGCACCTTACTCTATCATCCTATCAAGTTAGAAGTAAATCGGGCATAGCGTTTAGCCAGCAGAGCAGTTTAAAAAGGTTAACCGAAATGTCTGCAAAAATATGCAAATAAGCTAATTAAAATTCATGAATATGCAAATAATCCAGCCAAAAGCTACACATGATATTGTGGCACCTTACTCTATCACCTTGTAAATCGGGCATTTTTAAAAAGGTTAACCGAGTCATACGGACACACGGAATTTGGACTAGTATGTGCCTCCATGAACATTCGTTCAGGCGACACAAAAATCAGAATTTTTGTCAAGATTTCGCATTTATGGGTTAAACCAAATGGGCAACCTCTAAATTTACTAAAATTTGCGATTTCTTCCCCCCCCCCCATACAATCCATGAACCTTAAATGCCAATTCTTGGCACCAAAATTATACTAAACCTAATCCTAATCTCTAAAACCTACACCAAACTCAGCAATTCAATTCTGACTATCCATAGGCATAAAAATTGGTAATTGACAATGGTGGTATTGCACATCACTTTTTTGATGTTTTGCTACCCCCATCATGCCCAAAGGAGTACCCAAGAGGAATGAATTACACAATTAGTAGGATCTTGTGCTCTCCCACAATATGCCTATATAAATTTAGCTACCATAGCTCACCTAGATAAGCGATATGGCCAAAAATGTTGACTTTTTTGGTGCAATGTTGACCTTTTTGATGTTTCCCCACCCTCTTGACAGGATCCTGTCAGACCCAGGGGATGACTCTGGCAGAATGAATAACACAGGGATAACATGACAAGGTTAGTGGGGCTTGTGTCCTCCTACATGTACCTAGGTTTGGCTATTAAAGCCAATGTGGCCAAATGTTGCCCTTTTTGTGTACAGGTGTGGAAACAACCACACAGACAGACAAACAGACGCACAGACAGACCTCATCATTTCATAAGACGGATTTTGCTGTACAATCCATCCAAAAAAGTCGGGATCCCCACTTTCTTCACTTTTCACAAAGTCATCCATGTTTACTGCTTTCAGCTTAGTCGCTTGGGGGAATTTTACTACAATAATTTCCAATACAATAATGCCAAAAATACTCAACTACCACCAAAAAAAAAGAAAAAAAAGGAGGGTGACGTTTGTTTACAGTTTGAAGAAAAACATCAATGGTTGGTTTTATGCAAAAAGAAACGTATAACAGGGGCTTAGCCAGGATTGTAATTTGACGGGAGGCTGAGACTGTCTTTGTGCCCTAAATTTGTCCAAATTAGGCTGATTTTGCACGATTTTGTCAAATTTGACGGGGGGCTAGCGCCCCCTGAGCCCCATCCCTGGCTACGCCACTGTATAACACCACTCCCAAAAACTCAAAGTTAAAATTTGACTCTGATATTTCTCTCATGTGACTTTTTTTAGAGTATTAACGTTTCAGTCTGCAACATACAGGAACATCTTCAAATGTATTGTTATACCAACAATTGCACTGCATATGATGATATTGATATGATGAAGACGTACAGTACAAATTTTCTCTCACTCTCCCTTCCTATTTCTTTTGTCTTTATTTTTTTCATTCCTCAACATTTCTTAGCATTCAGTGCACTTTACCAAGCCGAGCCCTGGAGTACATTAGCCAGGGGATTTACTTCTCTGTATCTTATGGGCGACACCGGTTATATTAAACATTGCAGCCTACAGGTACGCCAAACAATGACAGGCCAGATTGACAGGTTTTCAATTTGGAATGTAAGCGAATAAATAGTCATTTCAGGATATTCTTTGTAGTTCTGTATGCCGCACGATCGCGTTCTAGACAGCATTTTTGGTGGGTAATTTGTCAAATTTGAGTTATACATACACTTCTAAGCAGAATTTTGTTACCTTTGCCCTCCATTTTAAAATGCTTTGCTGAGATTGGTTTAAATGTGTCATGTGATGATTCTAAAATCAAAATAATGGACAGAGCATTATGTTCCAAGCTCAAAATATCAATCCATTTTGCAAACACACAGTTATGCATGCTGCCAATAGGCAACCACATACATGCCACTAAAATGTTGGGTCAGATTTGACCCAATCCTGAGTCCACTATCAACCACTCAATAGTTTGGGTACAAATGTGACCTAAGTTGGATAAATTTTAACCAATTGGCAGTTAATGATTACCCAATTGGGATAAATTTTGTACCCAATAGTTGGGGAAGTTGGTACATTACACAGTCATGGATGCCCGGCATGGATGCAGCCACTGGCAAACACATTTGCTGCTTACACTGTTTCGACTTATGAATTGCAGAGTAAAACAAACTTGCACCAATTCTTTGTCTTTCATGTAATATTAGGATTGGGTGGACAAAGTCATGTAAGCCAGACAGCCAATGTAACTTCTGTGTACTTTCTGGGACTCCTGCTCTTTGACCAACTTAAATATTTCATGAATATCATCTTTTTTTCACTTTCAAAAATTATTTTAAAATATTTTTCTGAGGTATGAAAATGGAAACAAATATTTTACTATTTATAACTAAATTAGAACATATTTTTATTGGTTATATTGTTCCAGGGCACATGTGGTCTAGTTGATAAAGTGCTCGACCCACACGCCAAAGGTTGTGGGTTTGAGCCCCGCTGTAGCCAATGTGTTTTACCCTTGAGTAAGGCGCTTGCCTCAATTACTCCTCTCTACCCAGGTGTATAACTGGGTACTAGCATTATTCAATATTGGGAAGGTAACAGATTTGCTGTAGAGGAGATGTAGTGATCCCCCTACAGCAACATTTTATGGTGGAGTCTGTGGCCTTGCCGCTTCGAAAGAGAGATGGGCACTCCATTCCTATATACACAGGTCCATCCCCTTTACCCTTTACCTATATTGTTGGAACAAATAAGAAATACATTATTTAAACAATACTCTTCATAGGTCAAAGGGCAGGAGTCCCCAAAAGTGTAAAAACATTCCCAAAATGCACCGTAAATTTGCAATGCCAATTTGTTGTATTCTCTACCGCATACTATGACAGCATGCATACTCTGTGTTGCCACTCTTTTCAATCTCGTCATCAGCTGTCATTTGCCTATACCTTTAAATTGCTCAGGAATGGCAAAACTTTATTAACAATTTTGATTTTTCCCCTTACAAAGAGTTAAAGAGTTCACAGTTTTGCAGAAGCTCTGGCAATATCCCACAATTTTGCTGTAAACATACTGTATTGAAGAATGGGTTCTGCTGTGCCATGTCCATTATTCATGTTTTCACCGTCTCAGACACATTATTCTGTCACATAATAAATATGAAGAGCTTACTATTTATTGCTTGAAGAGAACAGGGCAGTTTGAACATCCCATGCACTGCACTGTGCTCATGCTTCAATTCATTACTTAAAGGGCAGACAGTGATTTGAACTATCCCATGATGCACTGCAATGTACTCGTGCTTCTCTTTATTACTTAAAGGGCAGATAGTGATTTGAACTATCCCATGATGCACTTCACTGTGCTCATGTTTCCCTTTATTACTTAAACGACAGATAGTGATTTGAACTATCCCATGATACACAGCATTATTTGACTACCCTTTATTAATTGAAGACTTACCGATTTCCCAGAAGTCAGTAAAAATGTCCATATGACATCACACCAAACCAAGTACGCACATGTGTAAACGGGTCTAAATGCTTGAATTTCGAAACCGAAGGTGAACAAGTGCTTTGATCTATGTGAAGGTGACATTTCATGTGAAATAAATGATACAGAAATGTAGAGGAATATCAATGGAACAAAAATAAGGGAGCATTTCCAAGTCAAAATTGATGGCAAAAGGTGGATGGAATAAACGGTGGTTGAAACGTTGCAGCTTGCCTGATGAAAATATCGCCATTTTGAATTTGAGACTCATGCGTGCAGCGTACTTGCGTTGGTGTGACGTCATCTGGACTTTTTTACTATGACTTCTGTGAAATCAGTAAGTCTGCAATTAATAAAGGGTAGTATAATAAAGCACCATGCATTGCATCACGGGATATTCTTAAACATCTGTGAAAATGTAAGCAATTTCATTGGTTGATGCCCGGGTTTAATTCGTTTAATTGAACCCAGGTAGTACGCGCTGCGTATTGAAGTTATTTTTAGGTTGAAGCGCTCGCTTTTTTTTTTTTTTTTTTTTAAATGTCCATATGACATCACACCAAACCAAGTACGCACATGTGTAAACGGGTCTAAATGCTTGAATTTCGAAACCGAAGGTGAACAAGTGCTTTGATCTATGTGAAGGTGACATTTCATGTGAAATTAATGATACAGAAATGTAGAGGAATATCAATGGAACAAAAATAAGGGAGCATTTCCAAGTCAAAATTGATGGCAAAAGGTGGATGGAATAAACGGTGGTTGAAACGTTGCAGCTTGCCTGATGAAAATGTTGCCATTTTGAATTTGAGACTCATGCATGCAGCGTACTTGCGTTGGTGTGACGTCATCTGGACTTTTTTACTATGACTTCTGTGAAATCAGTAAGTCTGCAATTAATAAAGGGTAGTATAATAAAGCACCATGCATTGCATCACGGGATAGTTCAAATCACTCTCTTCCCTGGCATGGGGATACTGTAGTCTGTATGATGACATAGACCAGGATTATTTTACTTCAAAATGCTAACTAAATACATTTTGAAGGTGCGTTAAAAGGAATACGCACTTGAATGATACCAAAAGCATATCTCTAGGAATATTTGCCACACAACATAAATACATAAATTACACTCAAATTCTTGGTTTATAGGAACTCTAGCAGTGTTGCACTTTCCACCATGGAAGGATTTTGTACTGTGCTCTCATAACTGTGATCAGGCTCACATAGGTACAACACGTAATCCTCAGTCTCAAACCCCATCACTGACCCATCAAATCTGAAATGTTGATATCATTGTATTTTTCTCATCCTACTTACAAAATGTTTTGGTGATGCTACAACTTTAAATATGTGGTGGATTTCTTTCCCATTATGATGCTGCAAGCAAAAATATGGGCTGTTTATGGTTACCAGAATATATTTGTAGAGTAATCTACAGACTATTGAAATATGGGCAATTACTGCCGACATGAAAATGGTATTTTGGATTCAAGTGAAATTTTGGAATTAACGAGACACAAGGACATTTCCAGAAAAAAACGCCCACAATTTTTTTTAACCCAAGTTTTTTCATATTTTGTATGCTTACCAATGTATTAGAGCACACCTGAAGTGAATATGGTATATACGCTGTCATTACATAATAAGATCATTAAGATGATGATTTAGTACGACAGAAAATCAAAGCATGCTTTTATATGGGGACAATTACCATAGCAGGTAAGTTCAAAACATAGTTTTTTTTGTTTCAATAAACCTTTGAAATGTTCTCGGTAGGTGTTCTACAACTGATCAAGTGCAAATTGAGAGAAATTTTTATCTTAAAAATTAAATCTCCTCCTGTCCCTTTAAGGTATGTTGGCAATGTCTTTTTCTATGCAATACAGAAAATGATACGTTGTAATTGGGTGGAGCACCTTTAACAAAATAACATGAAGAAAATCTGTGTACAAAATGAAGCTTTTTCATGGTGTTTTAAACACATTTTCTGCTGTGTCCTAAATATGTTAGTTTTAAAACACGTAATGAAGTGTTTATCTGGATGTTCCTTTCTACAATCAATTCTATGAGTGCATTATATTTCATGTTTTGAAGTGATTATTAAAACTCCGAAATAGTGAGGAAAATGTTTTAAATTGGTTGGTTAAATAGCAGAAATTGATTTAATTGGCCATAACTGATGAAAAATAGGTGGAAGTATGGACACTTGCTGTAGTGGTTTGTAATAGCAAATTATAGTAATGGTAAAGAGTAGTTGAGTGGGAAAGCCATGCTTGTGGTGAAAATGGCTTTAACTTTTAAGGATGTATATTAGAATGAAAAAATAGACATATTTTTATGCATGAGCAACCATTAATTACTAGGTGGTCCCCGGGTTTTGTGATCAGCTGGGTTTTGCGATCACCTGGCTTGAATGACCCCTGATGACCTTGTCGTGACCTTTAAAATTTCAACTCCACCATAAGGATTATTTTTTAGATATTTATATATAAATAAGGGATGAGATACATTTGGGCAGGTTGCTATATTGAATGAGGCTTGGCAACCATCGTCTGTGGCCAGGTTCAAGATTGAAGGTCATTTCTTTGAATCCAGCTGGGAGGGCATGGGTTTTTCAGAACTACATGCACTGCCCTCTATGGGAAAAATATAAAAACTATTTAACTTTACCCAATGTTTTAACAGTGTACCAAACTAAAGAGCAGGATTCTCAAAAAAAAGAAAAGAAATAAAACAAGTGCGCACCAGAAGGAACTGAGAATACTTTTACAACCTCGGTTATTCCCTTGTCGTTTTATAACTAAACTAGGTGGTCACCCGGCTTTCCTGATTTACCCCACCATAAAAACCTCTAAACATAACTTGTCGATGAACTCCCTCCATAGCTCAACTCTAAAAACATAACTCATCGATAAACTATCTAAAACTCCCCAAAATAACTCTAAAACATAACTTGTCAATGAACTCCATAACTTACCAAAAATAACTCTAGAAAGCAAAACTAATCGATGAACTCCAACCATAACTCAACAAAAACAACTTGTCGATGAACTCCATCCATAACTCACCCAAAATAACTCCAAAAAACGTAACTCATTGTTAAAGCAATCCATAACTCGCCAAAAATAACTATAAAAAACCTAACTATTGCACATCTTATAACTGCTTTCTTCTAACTTAAAATACTCAAGTGTAGCTGCTTGCAATTTTCCCCCTTCATTTTTATGCTCCACTGAACTCAAATTTAAGAAGTCCATCCCTGTCTAAAAGTAACAGGCTATTTTCATAAATTACATCTCAAATGATACCATTACACCTACAAACAACATTTCTGATTTTTTTTATATCTAACAAAAGTAGAAATATGAGCTTGCCACCATCATTTGTTATGTTATGATTTTGTGCAATAGCTGCCATTTGTCAAAAATCCCCATCAAACATACTATTATGCCAACTCTTCTTGACAGTGGCTCTGGAAATGGTTCTTCATGCAGGTGCCTGTGTCACCTGAAGAACCATTTCAAGAGCCGCTAATTCAAGGAAAGATAAATTGGAAGTTAATTTTTTATTATTTCATTTAATCATCAATATACAAATCTAATCAAGCAATGAAAAGAACATAAAACTTCCAGACAAGAGAAATAAGATGCTGAAGCCAGCTCCCTGCAGCACCATTACTCCACCATACTACTCTACGCCGCATGACTGTCGACAGACAAACCCAATATTACAAGACATTTTAAGAATACAAAACAAAGGTTTTGTGCAATGCACTACAGAAAATAAGACGGGGATTTATAAAATGATAACTTACAAACTAAAAAGACACAAAGAGTATTAAAAGATAACCATTGATGAGACAATGCATTTTTTAAAGATCACCACTGAGAGACACCAATCAGAATCATATTTTGGCATAAAAACTGCTGTAAGAGTACATATTGCATAATGACTGAGAGACTTAAAACTTGTTTTTAACTTGCTTTGATGGACTTCCTTTTAGGAGTCACACTGGAAAGAAGATATGATGTCTTTGTTATCCTGAGTAATCAACCCTGACTGCCAACCTAACACAACAGCAAACCATGGGGATCATAGCCCTGATCACAAAGATCATTTCATGAGACAGAAATCTCAAATTTTTTCGATCATGAGCTTTTGCGATATTCTGCTCAAAGGTATGGTAAGTTCCAGAAAATGATGGAACTGGTGGATCGATTGTGACGCAACAAAATCAGGCCCTGCTGTGTAGTGAAATGTCAGGTCATGCAGGTGGGATTGTTGTACCAGCATGACAATCAATTGCCACCATTTACTGTTCATCTTGCATGCTTTTTGGCAAATTTTGAAAAGCACCTTGTCTGGGTAAACACCATACCATTGCTTTTTGTTTTTCTGTAAGACATGAACAGGTTTAAAGATATTGATCTGAGCAGGTGCTAGGTGGATACACCAACTCTATGTAGTTAGCAGTCATAGTCAGAACTCGCATACCAGGCCTACCATGCTATTGCTGTTTTCTATCAATAGACTTGTTTAAAGATCGATCTGACAGGTTGCTAGGTGGGATTAATACCCCAACAGAATGGCATTTATACAGTCCCAAGTTGATGGGTACAGCACCCACCCTGTTTTTACCAGTCTGTGACCATGACCTTTGTGGTTGATATTATTGGAGTACGAGTCTATAATATTCATGTCATACACACATCTATTGATTAAAGTTTATGGCAAAACTTAAAAGCCTTCAACTACTGGGGTACGTTTCTCCAAACTAAACTCGTGCGTAACCCTCGTGTATACTCACCCATGCGTCTGTTCTAACTAACAGGCCTTTTTCATACCAGTTACACGGTGCTTGGACAAATTGGTCCAATTCAGCATGACCTATCATGCACACCGGAATTTTGAGAATGGAGTCAACGGACCCCTGGATGTCTTTAGCTTGTTATTAATGTCCCTGTTTTGGATAATGTTATTTTGATGAAAATATATCTGTATTCTTCCAAGGGCCTAGACTACCATGTGGTGAGTCAAATTGAGAAATTTCATATTTTTGAAATTGTGGCAGTGCCTTTTTATTAAGGAAAAAATACTTTCACTGTGTTACATATAATTTTTTAAGCATTTTTCTTCAAGATTAATCTTAATGTAAAAAATATCTGCCAATGGAATTAAATTTATTATTAGCAAAATTGAAACATCCAAATTGTTCATTTCAGCATGTTTGATATCGTTCTTTGCTGGAATCACTCCTTAACAAGACAATCGTCTGATAGAGGGCGCATCTCTTGATACCTTTAAACAATATTCAAGTCTTGCATGATATTCACGTACAATTATCATGATTATGCATTGCCAAATCCTAATACCACAGTAATCAGCTAATCTATGCATGTTTCGAGCTAGACAGATACTAGGGGGTAATTTGTCTGCGTTCCCCTTCCCCAAGAGTATAAGAGAACTATCCATATCTTTTGCCACTGTCTCAATCAGATACATAATAAAGTACATCCATGTCTATTCATGTGAGGGATCATTCGTGTTTTCCTATCATTTTCGGGAGAGTAATGAATCCCATAGTTTAGAGCCCGACTAGAATGTTTGATAAAATGATTTCATTTTGTGGGTGACTTATTTTCGTTAACTTTATAAGGAGAGCTCTTACTTTGTGAAAATTAATTGCCTGATTTCTTTGTATCTTTGGTCTTAAAAAATCATTGTATTGCCTTCCAGTGCAAATGTTTCGGTCGGTCGGTGGGTGGGTGGGTGGGTGGGTGAGTGAGTGAGTGAGTGAGTGATTGAGTGAGTGAGTCAGTCAGTGAGTCAGTGAGTGAGTGAGTCAGTCAGTCAGTCTGTCTGTCAGTCAGTGAGTCAGTGAGTGAGTCAGTCAGTCAATAAGTCAGTCAATAGGTCAGTCAGTCAGCCAGTCAATAAGTCAGTCAATAAGTCAGTCAGTCAGTCAGCCAGTCAGAAGTTTAAAAAATAATAAAAGTTTTACCTACAACATTCATTGCAAAAGCATCCAAATTGTACAAATAAACTCACTTTGCAAATATTTAGGTACATAAAAGTGAATTTTAAATTCCTGCATGTGAGGGCAGACCGCCATGTTGTTGTTTTTTTTTCAGCTAGGCTTTCATTATTGTTCAAATATTCTGAGTTTCCAATATGTTGTGAGTAAAGAAAATAAAATGTGAACAATTTTCAACAATCTCCCTCTCATATTTTGCAAAAGTTAGAGGACCTACAATTTTGGT
>JAMKCH010068614.1:0-18239 GCA_023653785.1 Ophioderma brevispina
TAAACTATGAGTTGACAACCATGGACCGTCATCGCTTGACACGATGTCTACAGATGTATATACCATAGCAGGTTCCATACACATTACACCACACACTTACACACACCCCACCCCACCCACACCATACACACACACCCACATCCACACCCACAGCACATCCCCACCCACACAAATCAGCAACCTCCTTGGCCACCTGATATTTCTATATCTATATCTAGTGCAAAACCACTGTGTGTTTCTAACAGCCCAATCTCAAAACGGCATTGGGGTGGGGGTACGAATTGGGGGGGGGGAGAACTTCTATTATCAACTTAATAGAAGGTTTTCGGTGTCACAATTGTGGTCAAAATAGATTAGTGGGACCAACGCCCAGATTTGTGATAAAATATATCACATGGCATTTTTATCAAATTTTCAGACTGAAAATAGGGGTTAAACTTTGGACCTCCCCCCATAAACTTCTTTGCACAAGGTTTAATTTTTGCATCATACATTTCCTGACTCCAGGTCCGGGGACCTATAGCTACAATTTGATATTGGGCACACTTTGTTCAACTAGGTCACACCATATCGAAAAAAAATTGGGCCTCTGCTGCAGCATTCTAATATAGCGATCGATCGCAAAAGTCATCGATCACCGCTCAGGTTAAAGCCTGTTATTTCCCAGGCCTGCATGTAATGGACCTAAACGTGCCGGCGTAATCGCATAACACAATTATACAACTACGTGATTTTTAAATAGCACATGTCAGACTAGATGGTTTTAAATTCATTTTTAGGGGTCTATAATTCCGTTTTTCTATGAATTCACTCGATCAATGTGGTCATAATGTTTTTTTGTATATTGTTTAATATATTCGTTGTACGAGGTTCTCCTTTAAACTTCACGTTACTTAAGATATGTTTCCATTTACAGAAATCTGATTTCCATTTGTTGGACCTCAATTTTTAATTTGGAACTGTTTGCGCATCGGCCCCGAATCAGCTCTTCCTTCTTGCTTAACAAAATTGCCCACCTCATATTTACTAAACCCTCTTTTCGCTGCTGAAATCCCCCAAAATAAATCCATCCCCTTTTCGTCCCCGACGGGGGAGATCACATAAGATGTTGATATCCAAACCTATTATATATGTGTTTTGAGTTTCTGTTGCATTGTTTTATGTGCATTCTCTAAGGACTATTCTGTACAAAATAGGTGAAGGGACCGCAATACACGATATAGACGCCAACCTGCAGAATGGTAATAATGCGGCACTAAATTATTTATTTTATTATGACAATGCGGGTGAATGTTGTCGTTTATTTCCTAAATAGTCAAGAATTAAGCAAATGAAATATAAAGTCGTTAACAACTATTAAACCATGCATGCATATATTATCGGGACGCGGGAGCCCCCTCAATTTATTTCCTTTGAAATTTTGCGTTTCTTAGTCTTCTTTGCTATTAGTGGAAATACCATTTTCTTAGGTTTCCTTTTTTGCTTATTAGTTGTCCAAAATGAACCGGTTTCTTAGACAAGTTTCCTTTTTTTTTTACTATCAATGTCAAAATGAACCACTTTCTTAACTTTTTGAAAATGTCAAAATGAACCAGTTTCTTTGACTTTTTTCTTAGTAATTAGTGTCGAAATGAACACGTTTCTTAGACAATTTCTTAGTTTTTTGCTTAGACGAAATGTACCAGTTGCTTTGGCAGTTGTTTTTGCTTATTGTGAAAGGAACCAGTTTCTTAGCTTTTTTTTGCATAATAGTGTCTAAATGAACCAGTTTCTTAGACATTTGTGAAAAGGTCGAAATGAACCAGTTTCTTTGACTTTTTTCTTGCTTATTGGTGTTGAAATGAAAGTTTCTTTGACAGTTGTTTTTGATTTTTAGTTGTGAAACGAACCAGTTTCTTAGTTTTTTTTTGGTTTATTAGAGATCAGTGGTTACAGTGCGACTGCGATAAAACTATAAATATTACGCGACCCCTTTTAAAATGTTCACGTTTTCACGGATTGTTAGTGTTTAGGCCAACTAAAACCTTTGTTAATCACAAAATGATATCTAAAACACCATCACTAAGGTTTTAAAAAGTGTAGTTTTTTTGCAATAAAAATTTCTAAACGAACTTCGCTCCTTCGCTCCATGATATATTTTCACCGGCTTCTGTTTCGGTATTGCATGCGGCGTTGTAAATATACCACAGGGAATAAACATGGTAGCTTCCATATGATTGCTGTACAGTTGTGTACATTTGTCGGAATAAATCTGGATTTTTTTTTTTCGCAAGGAATACTCCAATGGCCATGAAAAACATCTGTACGTTTTATTTAGGATATGTCATTATATATGTGCCGAGAGACTCATACAATGAGTTATTTTAATAAAAACATTTAGGACCACAAACAAAACAAGACTTGGGCCATTTTTGATACACCCTTAGAATATTTTAAAGGAAAACGTTAATTAAAGCTGTTTTTAATTTTCAATGTAAAAGTAAACGCGATAGTCTTTCATACAGGCCAGAACTTGAATAACCACCGATCATCTTTCAATTGGTGTGAAAGACTAAACATGGCTTGTGGCAAAACGATAGCGTAAATAATAAACATGGCGGCTTCGTTAAATCGTCTATTGCTTGCTTCGAAAGTTAAGCATGAAAATGGCGTTTTCTTCGCAAGGAATACTCCAATGACCATGAAAACCATCTGGTAAGTCATATTTAGGGATATTTCATTATATATGTGCCGATAGATTCATACCAATAAATCCCTTTAATATCTGACTGTTGATTGTCTATTTATATTATCATGTACTGATAACAAATATAGAGTTGTGTAATATTTAAAATGTCATAGTCAAAAAGTAGTTGTTCACGCGACTTGATGTACTTGTTGAGACTCTTGAGGTTGGAGATAGGTTGCCAATCTCCCGACCTCTTTGTGGTGGGGAAGGAGGAAGAGTGGAAAGCTATCTACTCGGGAGGTGTCTTTCTCTGTCGCTTTCTTGAGGAACCTGTTGGTTTCTTGCGGCAGTGTCTTGCGTTTAATCTTGTCCCTGTAAGACGATGTGGAGATGACCCTGGGGTGTCTTGGGCTGGCGAACTCCAACTGGTAGGTTGAAGGCACCGTCTGGGACACCCTCCAGCCGGGGGCCACCAGTCCACAGTGTTGGCTGGGGGAGATAGTTGCCCCCACCCCTGGGGAACCTGGAAGTTGGTTGTTGATAGCTTACAGCCCCCTCCCCCACCGCCTTTGATGCGGTGGACGTTTCTTGATATCCTGGCGAGGTCCTTGCTTACGGGGAGCTGACTTCAGTGGTGGAGGTTGCTGGTGCTGCGGCTGCCCTGAGTCGGAAGGACTTCGTGTGGAAGGACTGGTCATTGTTGGCTGCAGCTTGCTGGGTACGCCATTTCTTCTCTCCCAGCTTCCTTATCTGCCTCCTTCCGAAACTCTTGCCTCCTATGCCTGGATAACCGTCCATTCTCCACCGAAGGTGTCACTCGCGACTGTGGTGCTCTTTAGACGGTTGCGGTCGGAGGTGTTCAGCAACCTTACGACATTCACCTTGCGCTGGGGTGCAATCCGGTGGAAGATCCGGGTGAACTGGCTGGCTTGGGTGTGGACCAGGTCATTGACGGCAAAGAAGGTAGTGTTGGGCCGCTTGGGACATCACTCCTACAGAATTAAAGATCCATTAAGGGGATGAGCAAAGGCCATTGTGGTGGCATTGACTAGGCGGAGCCCATCTCTGGCCAGAGCTTCCAGCTTATGGCGCACCGTGAACCGGGCCTCGTTCCGTGGAAACACCTTGTGCGGCTTAGAGCGGGGGATCCTCCAGCTGACACCATGATAATCCATAAGCTGCCATCATCAGATTTTCCGTTCGTTGCACCCAATTAGTGATTAATTTTCCCATATAGGCCTATCACCGTGAAGGGGATGTCCCCCTGACTAGGATTATGTATGTTTCCGCCCCGAAAAGCTGCACGTTAGCGTGCCCTGCCCATTTCAAAATGGCCGCCATTGTTTTATGTAAAACCGCCATTATAATTTCATTACAGATAGAAATTTTATCCACGACTACACGAAACCAAGTTTTTAACAGCCTGAAGGGGCTTAAACATCCAGGCGTCCAAGATGGCCGCCGCAAGGAGGCATATTTTGATAAATGAACTTAAAATGGCAAATTGTTGAAATAAGAACCTGGATGTGATATTTTGGGAGCTCCAACAAGAATTTATGGCATTTATATTTTACGTACGGTACAGGCTTGTTTTTAAAGATGGTGGTGATTATATTCGCTTTAGGGTACGTAAATCAGGAAGAAAAGCAGCCCTACTTATCTTTTCGACGTTAAAAACAAGACTTTCTAATAATGACCCTAAATCATTTCCAAGATGTAAAAAATATTAAAGTGGGGTATTGACTTGTCCTAGAGAGTGCCGTTACTATAGCTGGTTACTACTTGTGCCATATAACGTAGTTTAAACTGACTCTATAAGAGTTCATAGGAAGACAACAGCCCATATCAACCTGAAACAATAAAATCATAATAAATGAGTGTGGACTGTATTTAAGGTGTCACATGGGGGATTAGACAAAATACATGAAGCCAATAACCTATCAACTACATACTAAGTCAATACAAGTACAATATGAAAACATTTATTTTTTTAATTTATTCGAATAATTAATTAGCTCATTTGCATAATTAATTAGCAATGCAAGTCAAATTTTAAAAAAATGTAGCTCCGTAACGGAATGTCATAGAAAGTTCATTAAGGTGTCAAATTAAAGCTCTTGCCAAGATCTAGTGATTGGCCTTGTTTTCTAGTCCTGCAGGGGGTAAGGCAATTCACAGCAATTGAATATCACCTACAGTAAATGATGACATTGTGAAACAATTAGCAATTCAAATATTTTTGTATGAGATGGTTGTGTTTGTTTGGAAGAAGACCAAACCTAGAGTGAACATTTTAAAAGATTTAATTCTGCCAATTTGAGGTCTGTAGGGGGTAGTTTTTGAAGCTACATTTTTTAAAACCTGAATTGGGTCCGCGAAAAATGTGAAATCGTAGAAATTGTGCGTTAAAGTTTTTAGTTACGTTCTACGCATAAAACTGATATCAAAACGAACCATTTAGTTCACTTTAATAAAGTCTTATTATGACTTCTAAATGGACTCTAAACCTTACTAACTTAATCCCGGGGGGGGGGCCCCCATTCCTGTCTCAAATCACCGCCCTCATCCTCAACATGCTTGCTTGTCTTCATAACCCTTTCTTGATTCACGCAGCTTTCTGTCGCTTAACGGGTTGTCTCTTTGATTTGTCTGTCTGCAGTTTAAAATGTCTGTTTGCTGTCAATTGTTTTCACTAATGCCATTGTATCTTTTCCCAGGACAATTCTACCTTTACAAAACACCCCGCACAATCCCCTTGTATGGCCATGATTGAAAGCCAACACTTGCCTTGCCACACCATGTCCATGGTCACGCTAACCAACATGGGCCCTACGTATCTTTGGATTCCTCCGCCAGACCGTATCCATTCTAAAATAAGCCCTTATGACAAACGCTGATCATCATAAAGGCAGCAAACAACTTAGTTCATGGAAAACCCCCAGACATGAAGTGTTATTGAGCTAGGGTTAGGTTTAAGGCCTCAAGGTAGCAATAGTTAAGGTTCCCGTTGCCCATTGCAACGAACTGTAAACAATAGAAATTACATAAATAATTACATCATGACAACAACCATTTAGTATGCACTGATACTTAATGTTAAAAAGGCGTTGAGTTCAACGATGATATGTCCTCTCATCGAAGACTCCAAAATGACAGCGCACAAGACTTACAAGTTCATACAAAACACAGGTAATAATTCCAAGGGATTCTTCCCCCTTCAGTCCTGAAGTAATCTTGTCGCAGCATTCAAGACGACGGGGCTTTCCCTCGACGACAAACGGTCCATAATAATAAATCGGTAATGATAGCCACCATCACTCTGATCTCGATGTCCTCGTATAGGAACCACAAACTGGAATCCCTTTTTGATTCCAAAACGAAGCTCTTTGGCTTAAAGGAACGACAGCAGACATTTTAGCTATCTCAAGCTCCCGCGGCATCCAAAGTATTACATCCTGGCACTAGATGTAGTACTCAAATCTACCATTATTGTAGAGTAAAACTACATTGTAACTATAATTATACTGTATAGTTCAAGCTCTCTAGTTTCAGCGCCTGATTTCAACTGCTGGCAAGAGGCTTCCAGGTGATAGTATTTAACCTACTCACCGATAGATCCCCTTTCTAACATAATCATTACATCATTCTCATGCATAACATAACCTTACACTAGCTGCCAGTCGGAATTCAGCACCCGAATTAACTTTCACTTCATATATATTAACTCTATGGGGGAATTCCCTAGGTTCTGCATGTTTTGACCTCAAAACATAACATTTCAAGTGTAGCATTCTTGGGGAATTCCAAACTTCCCCTATTGTGCCACACCTAAACAGGTGCACTCCGCAAAAAAACTAGGGGTATTCCCCCTTTCTCTCTTTTTATAGTAACCAAAGTATTTTTCCCATGAAAATCTTTTTCTCAAATAAAATTGAGAAAATATATTTTTTTAAAAAGTTTAATGTCAGAAAATGGAGGCTATATATAACACGTACACCCAACTTGTTTACCTATTTTGTTTCGGACCCTGTCAATAAGCGGTTGATTTGATTTTTTGTACACTGGATTTGCGCAAAATATTCCTAACTAATTGTCTAGTTAGCTGAACTAGTTTATCATATAGGTTTATATTTGGAAAAAGACAAAAAAACGTGAAAATCACGTGAAAAATTCTTACCTTAGTAGCTGGCTCATGCCCTCGATTGCTGCTGGCAAGTCATTGCCACACCCATTGCTTACAAAAACTAGTGAGCTAATTGGTCTTTTTTTTTCAGGAACCATTTCTTCAATTCGATCGACCACCTGATTCGTCGGTTTTCGCGAGATCCAAGGTACCGCGAAAACCGTTTTTTCATTCCTTGGTCAAGCTAATCGCAGAGCCTTTACACGCGTCTACTGGCCTAGGTAGTCCCATGACGTAGCGCACTGTCGTACGACTCCGGCCAATTAGCGATGCGGAACTGGCATTGGTTGTGCGCTGTGTCCCACAGTACAGATTCTATGGGCGTAAATGGTGTGTCCGGGAGGTTGACGGTGACAGCTGACACGGGATTCAGTGGACTCGGCCCGGTTTCACTGCTCCCTTGACGGGTTGTACAGGGTTCCGTAGAGCCATCTCGGCAGCTATGGAAGCGGCTGGTACGTTCGTAACTCTCACAGTCTCCGTTGTTTCGTCCTCAGTGACTGTGGGCCGACTGTGGTTGAATGTCACCAGGTCGTGTCCAATCTTTACCCGCCGGTGTCCCGTCTCGTTCCCTGATCGTTCCGGCGGTTTCTTCATCTCACGATCTAGTTGGATACCTCGGCATGTTTGGTACGTAGGTAGGACTTTGCAGGCTGTCCACGGGGACCCATCTTCCCCTCCTATGGACCAGTCATTGATTACCAAACCGCCCTCTGAGGGTGCATTGTGTCATTTGCCAACCACTATGTCCTACTATGAATGTCATGGATGCTACGGAGAGGCGTAGGCCGACGCCCCCCTTATCCCAAACCAGTATAGTTTGACTGAGATAAAAGTTTTCTCTCTGTCGTTCATGTCATTTAGTCTCCTTACCCCCCCCCCCTTAAGCACGAAAACCACGGAACTGTGAGACCCGCCTTAAGCATACAACAACATTGATACGTGCAAAATCACACAGTGTAATCACATGTAATTAAGCTTGACACTTTGGTGTCAAACTGCTTACTTTCTTATTCTCTTCTTCTTTCTCGTAGGTGCGTCAAACTTTGTGCTAATGATCCCCAAAACTTCTAGCAGAAGATGGTAATAGTCTTGTATAGTAGTTGTACTGCAAAGATGAACATAAGTGAAATTTCGATTGCGCGGGAATAGTCTTTTTCATCTCGTGAGTAGCCACAACATGTAACAAAACTCCCCTTCAAAGGAGCAGAGGTAGTCAGGTAAAGCTAGTCCGTGAGCGCAAAATGTAAATGGCATTAGTAAATATGTGGAGGGGTGATTGAGCTAGTGACGGGATTGTCCGACAAGTCAAAGGGAACCGCTATGTGAGGCGCCAACTTCTATGCACCACTCCACGGATGCACCTTTGACCTATGGCTGGGCAAAAAGGCTTGTCCTTCCGAGAGAGAGCCTCGCCAACTATTGTCTCACACCCTGAACGATGAACTCTTCCTGTAAATCTGGTGTCCTCGGCACCATGGTCCAATATCCTCGACTGCCTGCTGGCACAAGGATCGCCTGAGGGTTCCCCTTGCAATTAATGTAGGCATTGTCGCATTGCACCTTGATCACTTGGCCCATGACACTCATGAGTAAGTTTTAACCTTCACTACAACCCCCTTTAACTCTGTAACATCTGAAATTGAGCTGCAGAAAACATAACACTAACTTCTGCAGTTCTCAGCACTTTATCAGGACTTTTGGGGTGTGTGCCCGCCCTAGGTACTTGTCGGGATCCAGCCAAACTTGGGTTTTTCCTCCTTACCGTGATACCGGGTGCGGATCACAGGATTTGAAAAACGCCCAATTACTGGGGCGGCGCGAACCCCTTCCCTAGACCCACGCCTGGATACCCACCTGTTTCGGTATTTTGCCATTTATTGCAGTACATGATCTACCAAATATGGTGTTTGTTAATTCCCAAATGCAGTGCATCGAATCGACCAAATGTGGCGTCATTATGTCCCCTATAATCTCTAAACTTCCCTAATGAATATCTGCGGTCACCCCGCACAAAGGAGGTAGCATATTTCCTGTTAGATCTAGGGGCAATTTCCTTCCCCCTAAAACAAAGCAAGGGTTCTGTTCCATGATTTTTTTCAAAAAAAAGAGTGCATTTAATGCAGTTAAGTGACATTGGGATATGACAATATAAGCACCGCTACAAATCATAGATCAAAACAGGTGGTGATACGGAACAAAAGTATAGTCACAGCTGTTTGACCCCATGCAAATTGTCATCTTTTATTGTTTTTAAAATAAATTTAAGGCAATGGCGACACAATTTTGACAACTGATATAGTAGGGAACAAATGCAAGAGCTACCATCAGTGCAAAAAATCCGACAAATCCATTTGTGGGAATCTGTGCCATATAGGCCAACAACGGTTATAATTTTGGAGTTCTAGTCCGCCCTCTATATGTCCCACCGTCCTCCATAGAAAGACGTGTTTAAGCTCGATTTTGAAGAAAACTCATATTTGCCCACATGAAATTGATTAAAATTACACAGGATGTAGTTTAGTTTGAATAAATAATTCATATTAGTGTGTGCACATGATATTTTTTTTGTTTTAATTATTTTCTGGTTTTTATCATCATAAATGAGACCTTCAAAAACTTCAACAGCTGTGTAGTATGGTGATGATAATTGCTTTCCTTACATTTTGCACTGTGCCTGTATGACCATTAATTTTGATAGCTTGAGATATTAGCCACCACCTTGAATATCTGCCACTTTGTTACATCCCTCTAATCCCATCTAGCGCATTTTCCCGTACCTGACCAGGTTTCCGGAAACACGCAGAATTCAACAACCTCCTTCAACAACCTTTACTGCTTTATTCCATCAAGGTTGTTGAATCATACCTGTGCGGTTACGGAAACAACCCCATCACAGTCTATATGCTTACTCACAGTCCATCTGATAATCCCCTATTTCCTCCCACCTTGAAGAACTTTGCAGAGGGCCGTCCTGGATGCATTTCAGCAAAACCCCTGCCTGCCCAGTATGCAGTCTGTATGTAGCATCAAACTACATTCAGACAATTGTCCCATTATTTTCATATGGCATGTAAGATGGATGAGTACAACACTGGTTAAGGGTAGAGAGCCATCTGGAGACGACACACGATATAATTGTGAACTTCAGTTCTTATATTTAGTTAAGAAAGTCAGTGGCGTATCTTGGGGGATGTTTTCGTGTATGTTCACCACCCAACCCCCGGTGTTTCATGCCAAAACATGTAAATCCGACTATTTTTCGGCTATTGAGAGGTCCTTCCGCACCCGGGTCCCCCTCAAAAGCCGGTCTGGATACGCCAGTGAAACTGTTTATAATTTTATAGTGTGTACTTATAGGAAAATGTAAACCGCAAATGCAATTAATAACACAATGATGATAACTAGGTCAAAATGCAACAATATGACTTTTCATGGTGCACAATGGTCAAATTATCACCTTTTTAAACTCAATAATCATTCAAATCGACAGAGAGATTTTTTTTAGGATATGAATTTCTCTCAAATTTACGCTGGATCGGTTGTGCAAAACCCACCGACCGAGAACGTTTGGAAGTTTAACAATTTGAAAAAAAAAAAAAACAAACCAAATGCAAAAAAGAAAACAAAAACCGCAAACCTTCGTTTATAATCAAATCGGTGCACCGCATGATTACTGTCCTTCTCTCGATTTCTTATACGTTTAACTTCTTTCTTCTTTTCTTATGATAACCTGCTTCAACAACTCAGCTTCAATAAAAGTGGCCAAACGGCTTGGGGCCGTATATTTACCCATTGGTCCGTCAAGAACCACAAACAATAGGACCAAGTAATCACACCAGGGTGTCCAACAAAATAATTATGTCTACATGCAACATACACACAAAAAATTAGATTTGACTCTTTGATTTTTAAAAAAAAAAAAAAAAAAAGAGAAAGGGTCAAAAACTAAAAATCTTTTGAGGCCTACTTCCTTCTACAGATTAGGTGCGCTACGTTACGAAATTCCCCTGAGCATCGTCGTGTTGCATGTATACAGCTTGTACACAGAATTAATTCGAACTCATTAACATCAAATTGCGGCACTTATCTAATTAATTATTCAAAATTCTATATCTCAAATCGATACAAGACCTAGGATAGGTGATGCCTGCGCAAAAGTTGCGGATAATGTCGAGCGATCACGTGACAGAATAGTGGCCATAGGGGGTCACGTGCAAGATTGCAAGAGCTATTAGTATGCAAAAACGCTATAACCTCATTAACCATAAGTAGATATTTATGGTCAATTTGTTCCCCCAGAACCACTGGAAAGGCTCTATTACTTATGTGCACATTTTGGGATCAAAAGTCAAAATGGGGCATCTATGGTCAAATATTCAAAGAAGCTTCAATACCGATCCATGATTTTGGAAAATATTTGAAATTTGCCGGAATAGCTTCAAGTGAAGGATAGTCTGTTAATTCTCATAAGCTTACCTTTTCCCGCTGTAGAATTGACAAAAGAGGAAAAAATCGGCACGTGTTCCAAGATACGACGATTCTCCCTTCATTACGTTTGTAATCAGTGTACCCGAACGGACAGTAATGACTAAATCCCGATTCTGTCATTATTAGTTTGCTTCTGGTCTTAAATCATTTGCGGTTGTTAACTGCCCTGTTACTTGTTACATACATGCACAACTCTTGATTTTTGATGATTTTTTTTTCGATTTGCTGAGTTAGCAAATCACTGAAGTGTCTTTAATTACCTATATAGCTATGTCATCTTGTGGCATCAATTAAAGTGAAAAAGAGTCCACGGTGACCTCAATAACTCTGTGAGCCATCGTTACGGGGTCAAAGGTCAAACTCCACAAATATCAGTTTCTTAGCTGCTAGAATACCTCTGTCATCTTGTGTCCTCAAGTGCCCACTCAACGAAAGATGAAAATAGTCTACATGGTACTTGTGTGCCCAACTGCCCATCTGGGAAAACTTGCATATTGTATGATCCACTGTCATTGCAAGTCTTTGTCTACTTCACACCAACCTGACTGGCATAGTATCCTGGAGTCCGTCTAGTTTTTATATTATGTTACTAGATTAATTTTAATATTTTAATATGCTAATTTATAAGTTTTAACTCATTCAAAGTGAAATGAATCATTAATCATTGCTAACTCTTTGGGACCTGAACCATAGTTGGGGTCAAAGGTCACATGGACAGTGCAAGTAGTAACCACATGATACCCCTTGCCTTTCTAAATCACAATCGCTGCCTAGTTTTGATCTTTCCTGCTATCGTAATCTTCCCGTAGAAAACCACTACTTTTACTTTCTGTCCAGTGCAGACGCAACGACTAAATCATCATCTATTACATAATACGCGTTTCGGCTTATCACTGCTGGTGTGATCTAATACATTGGTACGCATTCCAAATATTAAAAAACGCTAGGTTCGAGAAAATTGGGGGCGCTTCTTTCTTTCTTCTGGAAATCTCATGTCTCCTTTAACAACAGTGATTCATTACTTCAAAATCACATAGAGCACAAATGTTGGATATTTGGGTACTATCAACCAGATTTACCATTAACGTCTAATGAGATAGCAAACTTAATAGAAGTGAAAGTGGTAATCATTGACATTCCACAAATATTTTGATGAGTTGGTGGTCTATGTTTTTTTATTTTTAAACTAATGAAATATTGGTGAGCACCACATGAAGTCTGGAATTGACAATATTTCAATGATCATGGTAAATCGTTACGGTTTACATGTTTCCTACAACGTGCTCATGCATAACATCAACATTGTTTCCATTGATGCGTAAGTTACAACGTGGGCCTAGTAGAATCAAGCCTTCTGACTTAAAACAGTCCATTATTTGTGGTTTAGTCCTCAGCTGGTCCAGCTTGAAACTACTTTTATGATTTTTCTTTCGCATTTAAAGGCAATGACTTTTGGGTCCTTAAATTCATGTGGCACACAATAAAATATCATGTATCACAAAATCTGATTTTAAGAAAACCGCCTTTTATAAAGAAGTATTTTCCTGATACATGACACCAATTTCTATTGTTATTGTTTTGCCCAAACCTATTTACCAAATTTGGATATAAAGACCTCATTTCTCTGTCTCTGACAACTTCGGGAAAGAATTTTGTATTGTACCACCACCCAATGAATTTGGCAGCCTCAACAGAATTAACTACAGGTTGAAGATGTGGTGGCAGAACACTGAATTCATCCCCAACTTTGTTGTACGTTTCCACTGTATATGAGATTTGTGTTAAAAATTTCAAATACGGTCTAATTTATAACATTTATCTTTTTCTTTTACAAGAATCTCAGTAATGTGATACTAACAGGCTTGGTTTCCCCAAAAGATGAAGAATTGTGTTTGCATTTTGTGTATGTGTGTGTGTGTATCTGTGTGTGTGTGTGTGTGTGTCTGTGTGTGTGTGTGGGTGGGTGGGTGTATGTGTGTGTGGAGGGAGTGTAACTGTGTGTGTGTGTTGTTTGAGGGAGGTGTGGATGAATCATTGTGTTTGTTACACACAATGCAAAAATTCATTGTGCATAGGCCTCCTTGGCTGTAAAAGAAACATCAAATGGTCTGATATATCATATATTACCGCTACTGCCCATTATTGAAAATGCAGCATTCCGATTGGTCAGTTTACGGCTCAATATTCTGCATTATCATGTTTTGAGGTGTCCGTTACGTGATAGTATCGGATCCTACGCATGATAATGATAAAATTGGATGATGTGTGCCCAATATTTATTGGTCTTGCTATGAGTTTAAAAATATTGGGCTTGACTGTGTCTCGCCCAATATTTTTGCAACTCACAGCTCGACCAATAAATTTGGGCTGAATCAATCTAATTTTATTATAGAACCATGACTTTGGAATACAAAAACGAACAAGGCATATTTTATACCATTTCTATATTTTTTTTATAGGGAACCAAAATAAATGAGTGAAAATCACCATTGAATTCCTGCCTTAACACCCACCTTAAAAAAACGATACCTACGGTTACAGAACAAAAACATTTATTTCTTCACAACCCGACATCGTCTGGTTTGGTACAACACATCAATATCTACTATGAACCTTCTTATTTTCTCTCTCCAGAGTCCCTCTTTAAAAACAAATTCCTTAATGTCATGCAATGTGTATACGCTAAATAGGTCTATATTACGAAAAGTTAAAAATGCACTACACAGCTTGTTTTATGATTCATGAAATATATTGATAGAATTTACCCTGATGTTAATATTTATTTTAAAAATCTGTCTTAAAGGGTTACATGTCTTAAAAAAGAAAAAATAGTACTCACTTCTCAAGCAATGATTTCCTTTAATATTATAAAGGTAAAAGAACTGAGATATACTCTTAACTTGTTGAAAATTTGAAGTCTGTACTGCGTTGCCTTCAGTTTTTGAGAAATATTTAAAAGTGTAACTTTAGATATTTATTTTAAAGAATGGCTCAGTCAATCACCAAAAGTCTTGGAATACTAAGTATATTCAAGTGTAAAAACTTCGCCCCACTTTCCGGACAATGTTGTTCACACGTCAGTGTTTCAGCATGATTAGAATGTGTTGCAACATTATCCATTGGGGAAAGGGGGAGGGGAAACTAACTCTCCATGTCCCTGTTTTTTTCAGTCATCTTGCTATACAACTTTTCACCCATAGTAGAGTCTCACACTTGATTGAATCAAGAAATGTGAAGCATTCCTAGCACTTAGAAAACTGTGTGGGACATTTCGCCGATTGAGGGCTGCTCATTAAATGACGTTGCGTGACTAGAATATTTGAGAAACAGACAGGTTGTTGAATCATTGGAAATTTGTATTTACATGTGTAGAAGCTGCATAAATTTCCCCACATGTGCAATCGTAAGAATAGGTGTAGCAAATAAACCATTCTATCATTGATGGCTACTTTCCGCATCGAAATCGGAATTATGAGTGAAGTTTCAGAGGGTTTACTGCATCGTTCCGTGTCTAGTTTTTCTCTCTTTGGCCTTTAATCGCTACAGTTGGACAAGTAATATTTCAAACTTATTTCCTTCTAATCATCTTCGAAACATTTTATCATAAGCCGACATTTTGTATGGCAATCCTGAAGGTTTAACATTTATACTCGTACCATATTTGACTTGCATTGGTTGTAATAAACTTGTGGCGTTTTCCATTATGCATAGATTCAAGCCTTCGAAATTTTGACTGTTACTGCATGCCACCCTGGTTGAAGAAGCCCCGATCGGGAGATGTCTCACACACGACACGCTATAATAGTGCTCATTAATTATGTTTGTAGCCTGAGTCCCCGGCCCTCATTCATAACTAACAAACATTGTGGATAAGTCCATACGTTTTCAAGGACTGAAGGATTTAGCGGATCAGTGAACGAAATATCACATAGCTTCAACGGCGAAGTTTTCATAGTGCCTAGTACTTTTGGTGAGGAGCTCTGGAACAAGCTTCCCATTAACATTAAAGGGGCATTTTGTGATCCATAGCCTCGTCCCCCTGTATTTTCTGTCCATAAACTAGCCTTGATCAAGGCTGTCTGCTAAGAACCGACAAACGTGTTATTTTTTCACACTGTAACATTCTCAATTATTTTGAACATTGTGTTTTTAGGGCTACCCTGTCTAGATAAAGATTATATAATCAAATATAAAAAATTGGTACACTGCCTGGTGGTCTGTTGTCCACACTGGGTGGATCCAGGTTCCTACTAGTCTAGACATAAAACCACAAACACCTGTTGTGGTCAGGTGCAGTGGTTGTGCTACTCAGAGCGACAGCCTTGATCCATTTGTTTTGTGGTTTTAATCTTCCCTGTACAAAACTCTTATAAATTTTTTGCAAATGCAGAAAAAGTCTGACAGACTGTACAAGGCGCTCTGCCTGAGTTGAACTTATTGAACTCGCTAGTGGAAGCATGGAACATAGGCCAGGTGAAATTGGAGACCTCAAATTAGGTATTAATAGAGTGAATTCTTGCCATTTTTTTAGGAGGAGGATATGCTCCACTTCTTTAAATATATGACATTATATCAGACATGTGAACCGATGAATGAAGTTGGTAGAGTGCCTTGAACAAGGCTATCCATAAACGGACAGAAATTACAGCACAGTGGCCTATGGGACCATGGGAAACAAGCAACTGCTCATAACACAAAACCGCAAGATCGGAATCAACTTAAATTTTGTTTTTTTTTTTTTTTTTTTTTATAGTGCTCATTAATTATGTTTGTAGCCTGAGTCCCCGGCCCTCATTCATAACTAACAAACATTGTGGATAAGTCCATACGTTTTCAAGGACTGAAGGATTTAGCGGATCAGTGAACGAAATATCACATAGCTTCAACGGCGAAGTTTTCATAGTGCCTAGTACTTTTGGTGAGGAGCTCTGGAACAAGCTTCCCATTAAAGGGGCATTTTGTGATCCATAGCCTCGTCCCCCTGTATTTTCTGTCCATAAACGGACAGAAATTACAGCACAGTGGCCTATGGGACCATGGGAAACAAGCAACTGCTCATAACACAAAACCGCAAGATCAGAATCAACTTAAATTTTGTGAATATGCTTTTCTCAAGGATATCTGGTGAACAATGAATAAAACAGAAGGTGCTGGAATCACAAAATGCACCTTTAAAGAGGCACCCTCCACCAGTGTCTTTCAGCGGCTCCTGAAGACATACTTATTTCCTGATTGTGTTAATTTTGGATTTGTTAGTTTTCCTTATTATGCTGTATGTCATGTTGCATTTTAAGTATTTTTGTAAGGCGCTATGTAGCGCTCTACAGACTGTCCCAAAAAAAACAATACAATCAAACTAAAAATTATAAAAAATATAAGCTGTGGGTTTCTGCGAGATATTTTGATGGACCCTAACTGGAGATATTGTCAATTGAACACAAAGGATAAAATACCACTTGGGCCAGTTTCACTTGAAGGTTCAAGAAAGGTATAAGGTGTGTAGCATCATTGTGGGATTAAACCATTTTCAAACAAAATAATACTGTACAGATCAGAGTGAATGTATGATCATGCATTGAACTAATCAATACATTATTTTTCAACAGTAAAAGCACAAGAAATTATGCTCTGGGGGAAATGGGGGATCACTCTTAGGGGGACAATAATCATGGAATCCATGGAAAATTTTGGGAAATTGACTCCTGAAAATTATGGAGCAGCCACAGGTCTCTGTTGGGGACAATGTGTGGACAATGCTCTAATGTGGATGGACAATTTACCCTTCCCTTATTCTCAACTGCCTCCAAGAATGCCAGGGAGAAACATAATGAAGAAAGCAGTGTTGAACAAAGAACAATAAAGGAAAGGATGGTTGGTGTTCAAAGGTTTGAGTTTATTTTCAACATGGGTGTTTTATGGTTCTACATTCTGCTGAACCCTGGAGTAAGGCTGAGACAACAGAAATTGAATTTCCCTATGCTACATGAATTCATTGGCAATTGCGATATTATAAAGTTATGAATTATGTTATATCACACGAAGCAGCACTTCACACCTATTTTTTATTTGAATTTTCAATAAAGAATGTCTTGAAGTTGATTTTCAATGGCAATTGTGATTTTATCAGGATAGCCGAAACTGGCCCAACAGGGTTTTTCAAGTGTCTCAGATAATTGGCCATAACTCCTGAACCAGACCCCCAAATTACACCAACTAAAATCTTATAAAAGCTGGAACATTCCTATAGAGATTCATTCAAAGTCCAGTTTAGCCCAAAAAAATTAATCTTTGATTGTATAGTTTTTTTTGGGACAGTCTGTAGAGCACCTTATAAATGCTTGTTATTATGCTATTATTGTGGGCAAATATGATTTTCTTAAAAACTAGTTTTACACAGTTTCAATGGAGAATAGACATATAGAGGGTGCTATAACATAAAGATGATCTTGATAGGCCTTTATGGCAAGATTCCTACATTGAAATTTTTCTAATCTTTACGAGGGTAAAATAAGAGCTCTTGAATGTCCCTACTCATATCAGTTGTCAAAATTGTGTCGCCGCTGCTTAAAATTATTCTAAAAATAAAAGAAGCAACTTGCATAGAGTCAAACAGCTGTGCTAATTAACATATTAAAATGTAACTGTTTTCTGTATTTCTTCACTGCAGGAAAGTTAGTTACACACTTCAAAATTGAGCAAATACAATTCTACATTTTAGCACACACAATTAGGGTTATTTGGATGGAATATTATGTATTCACACTGCACACATTTTTTTACAAATTTTTACTTGTCTTATACATTATATCAATTTTAGAGTGGAAGCCAACTAATTTAAGGTGTACATTTCCCTAGGAACATGTTGCCTCTTAACAGGACATAATAAATCAAAATATT
>JAMKCH010068615.1:0-57281 GCA_023653785.1 Ophioderma brevispina
TGGCTTATAAAGATATCAAGATAAGTGGCACCCATCTTGGATTCTACAGTCTTAAACCTTGCCACTTGTATAATTTTTGCTTGAATCAAGACATTTTTTTTTAGCACAAGTAAAAATGTGTAACATGAGAACAGCGAGGCAAAATTGATATTGGCCTGTAGTGTGTTTCATGTCAGCAAATCAAGTGAAATGTATCTTTTGTCAGAAGTCTGGCAGAAACAACATGCAACATGGCCTGCAGGGCATTGCAATTGTTGTCTCAGGCTTATGTTCATAACATGACTGAACTGCGACATGTGCTCCTATCTGGAAACGTCAAATTACAAATTGTACTTCAGTTCTCTGAGCATTGGAATGAGGAAGACACGCTACCGCATCCTTCATGTCAGCATGCATCTTAAAACCGAACTTAACTCATACTTCTGCCTACCTGACGGCTTCCATGCATGTTATGTAACAGTGCCTGTACTTGGAGACAATACATTTCGCTGACTTTTGGGTGCTTGTCACCAGCTTCATATCTAATCTCTGCTATTTGTATTTCTTTGAGAGTTTTAAGTTATGCCTGAAGGGAGAAATGCCAGTTTTCCTTAATCAGAAAAGCTCTTTCAACCCCTCCAGTCACCTTTTCAAAAATATATATTCCCTTAGAAAGCCAATCGGAAATTTTTAGCCAATTGGGTATCCTGAAATGGACAAAACTTATTCTCAGCCTTAGTACATTATCCTCTACACACAAATGCATGATAGTTATTTCTGAAATGGTAGCTATAACCAGGTAAGGGGAAATTAAGGATTATACATGGGTCAAAACTTAAAATGATCCTTCCATTTGAAAATGTTGCCACAATCATTTGACCAACCATATAGTATAGTCCCTGAAGAAGCAACACATACTACGTGGACATTGAGCTGATGTTTTTCACAGACATGCAAATACATCATAAACAACATTCCAAATTCCCCCATGGAATCCCCTGTTGGGTAATTTTTTTTAATCCAAGATGGCCGCCAAATAATTTTGAACATTGTCAATATATTATCTATATCTTGGCTTCTCAAGTAGACGTTTGATGATTTTTATCTAAAATATCATTCTCCATTGTTTTTCTTCCGTGAATGCTGAAATTCCAAAATGGCGGCCATTACATATAATTTGCTTTATCTCACTTCAGGACAAGGAAAGAGGGATAAAGACACAAACAAATAAATTGATCTAATAATGGTTTATATGCGAATCATAACAAATTCCAGAAATAATTATATAATGAATAAATATAAATCAGTAATAAGTAAATCTTTAAAAATAAATAAAAGAATTTTGTAAAGGGAAGGTACAAAAAACGGAACCTAATTATGTAAAGGAAGTCTCTTGATGGGTGTTTTTCACACCAAATGTTAATTCTCTCACCATTTCTGGATTCATCTTTATATATTCTTTCACACTCCAGTTTCCATTTCTGTACTTGGTTGTAAAAATAGGAAATATATATGGCCCTATTTCTATGCCATTTCTGGCACGACTACTTTTGTAGGCCCATAATTAATCATGCATTTATGTGAAAAGAATCGAAATGCATTATACTGCAACTTTTTCAAAGCAGTTCTTTCGATATATTATGTTGAGCGGCGTAACTGGTTCTCATTGTGCGTTTTTGGGAAATTGTCATTCTGATTAGTTAAATAACTAAAACCCAAGTCATTCTTTCAAATAGACTAAAGATGAACTAAATTACTATATTTGGTAATTAGAACAATCCCTTTTTCGGGATTAATTGCCTTTAAACAACCTCCTATATATGCATCAGTTTGACCGAGCTTCCTTGCAGAATACTGCAAAGGAAAGTATGTCAGTGAGAAAGATAATATATGTAATGGCAGCAAATTGGCAGCCATTTTGGTGACCATTAAACTTGAATTTGACTTAAGAAAATCAAGGATTTAAATTTAAACAAAACTTGAATCTTTGGGAACCTCACAACATATTCAAAAACATGAGATATATCATCAATTATATAAATGTCGGCCATTTTGGATTTGTTGGCGTGAAGGAAGTCAGCAGTGGATTTATATGTGTACATGTTGGACTTCTTTGACCCCCAAAATATATTTCAAAAACACTAAAATCATCACAATCTTCTTTAAAAGCGGAGATATACTAATATGGCTGCCATCTTCGATGAAATTTAGACCCCAAGGGGATTTTGATATGTTGTTGTAGATGTCCTTCTGCTTATCTGTGTCAAAAAATCAGCTCAACTAACAATTTTTTAATTTTTCCTTTTCAAACCCCCTCATGTACACCTAATAAGTATTCCCAAAGGTATGTGTACTATCAACAACCCAAAGTCAAAAGGGGGGTTAAATTTCAATTGTCAGGGTAATTTTTTAAAGTTGCTCCAATTAAAAGTGGTGGACAAAATCGTCGCCCCATCACATCCGTCGTATTTTACAAAACCTGTTTTCGAGAAAATCGCAATTCAAAACTACCGCGACATTTCGTGTCTATACGGTAAAACGAGCATAAAAGAAACATCTAACACTTACTGTTTTGACGAAACATTTTACAGGCCAATTACACCATAAATACCACTTAATACTGTCAATATTATCTTCATTAGGCTACAAAGTTATGTCCGTATGTGAAATCACAAAAATGTATAATTGCAAATAGACGCTTATTACCCCGTTGTTTTTCAATGTACGTAAAATAGATCACTATGTGAAAACATGTTTACGAAATACGATGGAAATACCGTCAAAAAGGTCTTGTCTTTGAAATCATTTATTTTGGGATCGGCAAAATTCAACCTATATCACCACACTGTAAATGAGTGTCGATTTTAAATGTTGACAGTACTGTGAATGGGATATGATGATTTTGAGGAAAATGACAAAAATCCTGTAATTATAAACTAATTAATTAGGCATCCTACATTTTGAAACTTTGTGGAGGCAAGAACTCGATGAACTAAGTAAGTAGGGGGAATTTCGCAAAAACCTCAAATAATGTGACATACGACAGTTTGATGTGGGCGACGACATGCTTGTATGGGAGCATCATAGGATTAAAATAAGGAATAGGTTTGAGTGTTTCAAATGCGTACTTCAAGTAGGGGGAACACGGTCAAGTCCCATTGAATACATGGACGTAGACTTTTGTTGCCCCAACATTGTTAACTAAGCATTTAAGCCAGTCAAAACTATTCCTTATTTTAATCCTATGAGCTTCCACCATAATTGCACCATATTTTATATCCAATGAGAGCAACTTTGAAATTTGACACCTGACACTGAAATGCCCTTTTTTAATTTTTGCTTTTTTTAACCCTATACCGCCAAAACTTTTGGCTGTAGTTAGTACAAACTATACCTTTTTGGAATCCTTATGATCTGCAAATAATTGAATATCATGATTGAAGCAATTTAAAATAGTTCCCCCATGTAAAGCCTTTTTTAACCCCTACCTGGCTATAGCTACCATTCCAGAAATGCTGCCATTCATTTGTGTGTAGGCCTGGTAATACTGATGCTCTAATAAGTGTCGTTTTGGTCCCTTCAGGAATACCAAAAATGTGCTTGGTTCATGGACTAATAAGATAAAGAAGGCCACTAGCAACTCAATGTTCATTCAATCATAGCCTTTCTGACCTTTTGGGCTTTAACAATTTTATAATATTTTAGCTAAACATAGGAGATGGTGAAAACTATTTCGTATTTCCATTGAACTAGATTAAAATTTGCTTTACTTTAACCAGCCTATCAACTTTAAATTTTGACCTCTTAAAGGGGGATGTCCCGATTTAAGTATATGATGTTTTCATCTTGATGGAATGGGAAACTGCACCCCAAAACCCCATCTTGTAAAGTTTCGTGCGATATTTCAATCCGTTTAGATGTGAGGGCTAAAGACATGATGTTGTAAGCCCCATCAAAGTAACTGTGTAAAATTAATATTGGTCGACCAAAATGGGGCACTTTTTGTGTTTTTAACTTCAAACCAAACACTTGTTAGACCTAAATTTCCACAGGGTAATGAAAAAATAGTAGCTTTCTTCTGATACCAAAATTTTGACCACTTTCCGGTAAATTCTAGGGTCCCTGGGGCCATGGACACTTTAAATTTTGAAATACTTTCACCATTTGATCCCCTCACCTAAAACAACAGAATCTGTGATGCTCCTGTAGCGCCAAAAATAGTTTCTTTGGACATGCCCCCTAACTCTGCCAAATTTCTGAGATTTAACATCAAATGCACAATTGCCCCCAAAACTGTCATGAATATATCTTGCTATTACTGAGAGCAATAAGGCCTTTAGTGGTTCATGTGTTTGATGTATTTAATTTGTCAAAACATGGTTCAGGTTGTTTATATAATTATCTTTGTTATCAGGTTGTGCCTGTAATGAATGTCCCTCTTTCCACATTGAATTTGCACTTTGTATTGTCATGGAAGTAACACTTGAACCAGTTTGCACTAGCTTTGTGTACCAAATTCAATTACTTATTGTGGCAAAAACAAACAGCAACTTTTCCTTAGCGTTAACTCATTACTATTATAATAAAGATTACTATAATTGCAATTCACAAGTCGTAGGTGGTTTGTTTTACACTGACAAAGTCATCTCAGAAGACTTTGATTATGATTTACAGTATCGGCCCAGAAGTGCGTGCGGAGGAGTCACTTGTTATGGGTCAAAAAATTGGGATTGTTTGCACTTATTCACATTAGCAAAAGGGCATCTCTGATATCAAAAGTCCACCTAACGTCAATGTACTCGCAAGTCCCCTTTTCAATTGAGTAGTGACCGTCTGGTATATACAAGTGATGACACTAAATTTGGGTAATGAACTGGCCATTGCATATGTTTCTGTGTGTATTGTAACACAAGACCTATCTTAGTGTAGATAGTCCGTCGTTGTAACACCAGGGAAAAAAAATATCTTAGTCTTATTGTTACAATTATCTACCTATCTTAGGTAGATAGTTCGTATTTAACAATAAGACTATCTTAGGTAGATGTTTATTGTAACAATAGACTATCTTAGGTAGATAGTCGTATTGTAACAATAAGGCTATCTAGTAGATAGCCGTATTTTTAACAATAAGGCTATCTTAGGTAGAGTATCGTATCGTAACAAAAGACTATCTTTAGGTATATCGAGTCGTATTGTCACAATAAGGCTATCTTAGGTAGATAGTTGTATTGTAACAATAATACTATCTTATGTAGATAGTCTATTGTCCAATAAGCCTATCTTAGGTAGATAGCCGTTTGTAACAATAAGCTATCTTAGGCGATATCGTGTGATTGTAACCATAGGCTATCTTAGGTAGATAGTCGTATTGTAACAATAAGGCTATCTTAGGTAGATATTCGTATTGAACAATAAGATATCTTAGGTAGATAGTCGTATTGTAACAATAAGGCTATCTTAGGTAGATAGCCGGAGTGTACCAATAGGCGATCTTAGGTGATGATCGTATCGTAACAATAAGGCTATTTAGGTAGATAGCGTATGTAACAATAAGGCTATCTTAAGCGTAGTAGTCGTTTGTCACAATAAGGCTATCTTAGGTAAGATAGTTTGTCAGGGTCCATTCCCACTGGGATTGAATTTTGATAGGCCATCGGTCCTTCCCACACATCTTTCAAAATGATTGTGAATGCATGTACAGGTATGGCTCCTGTACATGGAATTGAGGGCTTACCATCTCTCTGGAGGGGGTATTATCACATTTCACGTTTGACCAAATTCGACCACCCAAACCAGATTAAATCCCGAATAAAGAACCCAATTAAATCTCATAGAACTGAGGACTTTCATCAGCAAAATTAATACCCTAACCAGTGACCACACTGTAACCACTAGTTGTTTTTCCGATATAATATTTTAGTCTATAGCTGAAATTCTTTGATAGAAATGTGAATGGGCACACATGGCATTTTAGCAGGTCGCTTCCAGTAGTAGCAGATGCTTTGGAAGAAACAGCTGATGTTATGCATTGAAGGTGCAGCATCCAATTTTGATATTAGCATTTTCTCTATTCTTGAAAAATCTTTCACAATGCATCATTGAATCTGATTGTACCATTTGAATGTGAGCTGTAAATTGTTGCAGTACCAAGCCTTTTTTTGGCTGACTGCTTTACCAAGAGGAGGTAATATCCCCCATGGAAATGTGTTAAAACACCTGATGCTCATGATTTTAGTACCCTGGTATCATGATTTTGGTACCCTTGACTAGTTATGGCCCTCCTCTTTTCCATTGATACCAAAATAAGTACAACATACCTAGTATACTCTCACAATGAACAGTTTGTGATTGGCAAAATTGGTAGTTTATACAAACACACAATGAATACTCGGCAAAATCCAATTTTGTAATAAAAAAAGTAGGAGATATCAGATTTTTCATATAGTTTTCAGCTGTAAACCCATGGCAAATGCCTAGTTCATATAGAATATTAAAGCCAAACTAAGCAGAATATATTCAGAATTGTATTATACCTTATTATTGTTGGCAACTAAAGCTATCTTCGTAGATAGCAATGTTTATGATAGAAATATATAAATTTCTGACAATATATAATATGTGCTGAGCCATTCCAAAGATATACATTTTCATGAATAAGTATTATTTTTTGTAACCCTTTTGACCTGACCAACTCCTAGTCAGTGGCTTTAGAGAAGGCATTCCAAAGGTTTTGCAGGTCATTTGGGAAGCCATCTAAAAACAACCAACAAAGACCACACTTGTTTTGACGCATTGCATGCATTTCATGCTGAATCTGAAAATATGCCCATGAAAATACACAATTTGACCTTTTGAAACAAAAAATTTGACAATATTTATCTTTCCAGTCTCCAAGGATTATCAATCTTCAGTAGATAGTAGTGTTTTATATTAGTTGAAACAGTTTATATTACATGTCACTAAAATTGTTAATAAGGCGACGAAAAAGAAAACCCTGTTTTACGGGCGAGCGGACCGTTCAAGTAGGGTCGGTCGGTCGGGCGATTTTTTTTCTTTTTTTCTTTTTTTTTTTTTCTTTTCTTCTGGAACTCAAAATTGACCTCAAATAGCCCCAAAATCTGAAAAATCAAGAGAAAAAATGAAACATTTTTACAAACAAATTTTCAAAAAAAAATTTGCCAAAATTGATAAATTTGGGCCCAAAACAGGCTGATTTTGCATGATTTTTGGAAAAACTAAAAAAAAAAAATCTGCAAAACTGAAAAATCAGGGTCGGTCGGGCCCGTAAAACAGGGTTTTTTATTTTCGTCGCCTAAGCCATCAAAAAGAGGTGAGTGTTTCTATGAAGAAATAACATTGTATATTTAATTTGAGGCTTTAAAGGTGCGTGTTCCGATCGTCTTTGGGACCCTCCTGATTTACCCGGAAGTAGTATCGATTTTGATATCAGATGAAAGGCCATATTTTTCTCATTGTTGTCCTGAAATTTGAGCCCTCAAAACCATTTCTTTCCCAAGATATAAACAAAAAAACGCCGTTTTAGTGGTTAACCATCAATATTAGCACAATATTGAATAGGGCTTTGCAACATGCATTATTGCGTGTACCATCAAAACCGCAAGTTTGTTTCCCACGGTTCTTGATGGGGTGTATGTGCAAGTGCCAGGCTCTCATATCAAGTAGAGAACACAATACACAGAAATCGGAACAAGCACCTTTAATAGCAGTAGTTTCTTTGAAGTGATACTTTGTCATACCTTCAATTCGCTGATGTAGTACATGTTAGCATCCTTGGTTACTGGTTCAATCCTTGGCTCATGCACCTGTGATCAGTGGCTTGTACCAAAGTTAGCGTGAGCCAGTTAACCTGGCAACAGTCTTATTCTAACATGCTCTACATCACCGAATAATTTGCAATAGAGCTATCTTGAACAGATATCAACATTTATACTATGTAAAAGTTCAATGCCATAGATTTATGTAACTCTATTGTCATTGAACAGATATGTGCAATACAGATATGAGTAAGATTTCCAAGCAAGTAGCAGTCATCTGAAAAGAGGTATTTTGTGATTCTAACATCTTTTTTTCTGTTAAAAAAGATTAAACTTGTAATCTCAACACAAAAACATGACATGAATTCTACCAACACAGATGAACTTTCATGGTAATCTTTTTTTCTGTTTATGGTTAGATTTCTTCGAAATTTGTGTAGATCACAATTTTCAGTTTATTCCAATTGTACATGTTTGATTATTTATTTGTTTGTTTTGAGCAGTTTGTTTAACAATGCCCCAAAGGCTACTTCCTCTCTGGCTTTAATCACAAAATTTCTTTCTTGCGAAGGGATATTGGGCATGTATACAACAGTTGATCCAAACAAGAAGTGAAAAAAATTGTGATTTTTTTACAGATTTTGGTAACTTTTACATCAAAAAAATGACCCTAAAATGAAAGTTCCATACCCCCATTTTAACAAGTTTTTTTTTTATCAATTTGATCAAATATGTGATGTGATCTGGGAAAACCCTCCATATGTTACACAGGACAGTTTTGAAAAAAATAAATAGCTTAAAATCTGTTATATTGTACTTTATTTTTTGTCAGATTGTATAAGGCGTAACTTTTGACGTGTGTATCAAAGAAGAAGAAGTAAACAGTTATGGAAACTTAATATTTCAAACTCTGCAGTGATAGTAAAAACTCAAAATATAAATTTCCCACCATGTGGCATGTTTTCCCAGATCGCATCACATATTTTGGCAAATATCTGGACACAATCATAATTAGCTTTTCAATGTGATGTGGATACTGTGTATCTGCAGCTTGTGGTACTAGCCGGCCTCTACTTGAATTAACAGAACTTGGCAGTTGCCCCTTACAAAATCAAGACCCTTCATTTGACTGGCTAGTGTTGATAAATTGAGAATTAAGGGAAGACTGCTGAGGATCACGCATAAATCCCAAATATTAACATGATAGGGTGAAAAAGGTTTAATTTCTGGGTATTTTACTTTGGGGATTCTGTCTGACAATCTAGCAATGAGTTATTTGAAAGACATAGTCCATCGCTTGCAGTGAAATACTTGATGATTTGACAGCAAAGAGGGTTTTGTTTGAAGCCCTAAGATAAATCGCCTCATAATTACCACCTTGGCCATTGAGCTTGGGAGATTGTAGATCGCCAGGGTTGCATGTAAGCGGTTAACCCCATGAGGCCTACCACTGCACCTTTCATACAGAATCTCTGATTGGCTTATTGCATGATATAACATGATATAACCTCTGAGAGCAACCAATCAAAATAGACCTTCTATATATCTGTACAAACCTTATCAGCCTTTCTTACAATGTCTCTGATTGGTTAAATACATCATATAACCCAATGTGTAACCAATACAATTGGCTGTTACTGCCGTTAGACCTCAGGGTGTTAAATGTAGTAGCTGCTGGTTGGTGTCAAGTGAAATATCACTGAGCAAATCTATGCCTACTGTTTGGTTAGTACGACATTGGCACATCAAAGGCAGACAGATTTGTAAATTACTGTGGGACATTTGCATGATGTGACACGCACAGTACTAGGGTTTTGCCTTTTATTCTATTACTTGACCATCCGTCACCTATATATTTGTAATTTGTCCAATCAAGTATGACTATTGCAAGGCTTGGTTAAATCAGTGTTGAGGAATTTGGCTCTAATTTCTACTAAGGCTAACTATTCTGGTTTTTTTTACCCGGGCCCCCATGGTCTCTCTCTGAATGTAAATGAGTGAAAATTTCACTCCCAAAAAGAGTGGAACTCTTGTAAACCACTTCAAAATGAGTGGTTTTCCACTCAAAAAGTCTGAATGAAAATCACTGCAAAAAGAGTTAATTTCCACTCGTTTTTGTGTCGTCCAGTGCACAATCAGATCTCGATTTCTCACCACTTGCATTCTATTTGGCAGTGTTCACGACACGCAATATGGATGGAGTCATTGCAACAAGGCAACATTTTTTTACAAGATGGGTTCCTGCTATAGCGGGAACATCTAATCATTTTTCCTCTACAGTCCATACTATTCAAACAAGGATTGCTATTGGGCATATCACTGGAGAACTTAATAGAAAATCATTTATGGACTTGGCAACTTTGTTCATGATCAAATTTATGATAGTCATAAAGTGTATAGGTGTAATTTGTACAACATCTGGTTTTTGTAAATCAAGAGTGGTGTTCGTGATCAGGGGTGGATCCAGTATTTGAAAAATGTCAAAATTACCGGGGGGGGTTGTCCAAAATGAGCTGATTTTGGAAGATTTTGCATAATTACCGGGAGGCGCGCGCCCCTTCAGCCCCCTCCCTAGATCCGCGCCTGGTGATCCATAGCCTTATGGCCTCGACTTACCTAAAAAAAAGTTGAGAATTGTGTGTGTGTGTAATTTTGATAGTCATCAAAAAATCCGATTTTTGCAGTTTTGTAGGAGTTATAGGTTTCCAAACATACCCTATAAGTGATGACTGAAAGCAACCTAATAAGAACTCGGATATTTTAGTCATTACTCTCCTTACGAACACTTAATGCAACACATAATTGAATGAAGATTCATATCTCTTGGAAAGCATGAGTTTCTTTCTCTTCTTTTTTGTCTGTTGTAAATTTTACATTTGGGAAAATAACTTAAAGAATATTACAGACTTATCCTTCATCTTTAAGCTACTCCTGCAAATTTCATATATTTTGACTCTTTGGGGTGGATCACTGATAATGCCTTCAATTCAAACAAACATTTGGCAAGTCCAAAGTGTGTGCAAGTTGCAGAATTCAGCCTGGCCATCACATCTGCTTCAATAAGAACAGGAATGGCTTAGGCAATGGGAGGAGAATAGTTGTGGCTGTTGGTGCTATCATGTACACATTCCCAGACGGTGAGATTCGTAGAAAAAGTAACAAACTTACCTTGCTTGGTGGTGTGTATTCAGCCGTAAGAGTCCAATTTCTGGGGCAATTATTAAAATGGCTACAAGAGGTTTTGAGTCAGAGCAGGCCAAATATTTTGTCCATAGTTTATTCATATAATTTAGATACTCAATAGCTTTCTTACCTCATATTTGGCTACAGAACTGTCTTGAAAGAGAGAAAAGGGGGCGAACATTGATTTGCTTATATTTCAATATAAAACAAAGGCTGATTCAATCTGCTTGTCCTATACAAATTAGAATTTCGTTTTTGTACAAAGAATCATTTCTCAGCTTAAAGGCCGACTCAAGAGAGTTCCTGAGAGGGCGCCTCAAGTTCCAAAAACTCGTGTTTTTTTTTTCCATTTACATAATGCTTGTCCATAATACTCATCCGGTGTGAAATTGCTAAGCTTAAAACAAATTCCTTCATAGAAAATCACAACGTTGTTCTAAAATTCCGGATTCGGAATTTTTGTTATACACAGTATCCTATGGGACGTAAGAAACACACATACATGCTTACTGCTCAAACGAAAAAAAAATCCTATTCATCTCAATTTCGGAATTTTGCATTTTAGATCTTTACGGTAGTTCTAGTTGACTATTTTTTCATTCTTACACAAAAATATATTTCGAATCTCTGAGTCAGACTTTAATCCTTTCAGCTGGAAATATTTTGGTGGAAAGCTTTGCATCAGGCAAAAATCAGTACTTTTGATTTTTTTTAGGGACAGCTGAATGTAAAATCTCTTGTTGCAAAACCTTTAATAATCTTGAACGGAAGTTCTTGTAGATATAACATGTATGCGTTTTGAAAGTAAAGCATTTGGGCCATTCTCCGATAAAGTGTTCAAAAACGATTTTTCCTGTCGCTCACATCTACACTGTTTAAAGCATTTTTTGCTCGTTAAGAACGAATGCTTATAATTTAAATGATATTTAAGCAGTATGGCTTTCAAAATGATCTGGACTAGAAGTTGTAACCAGGCAAGAAAGTATCAAGCATAAGGCTGATGATGCCATAATTCTTGTTTTTCCGCCATGGTCGCCAAGCCCAAACCCATTCTTTAAAATGGTGCCCCTGCTCGTTACACAGAGCGCATATCACAAGTCACATACATTTTTATCAGCCTCTATATGCCCTAATTATAAAGCTCAAAACACGCTATATTGGATTATTAAAGTTTCGTAAGAGTTCTCTGAGAGCAGTCGCCAATATCACAGACAGATACGTTACCATAATTTCAAAGTGATACAGATTGCCAAAAAAATGGTCAGAATAATGTTCCAATAATATATGCGCTAAATCAAGCACTTGGTCAATGTTATCTTATACATGTTTTTGCATAGAAATCTGGTTTTGAATTAACAAGTTTCCAGGCCTGGTAATGAAAGAAATCCCTCATGTTACGTTCATATACCGCGACGATGCGTTACCTACCCTCCGCAGCGCTCGTGCTAACCCGTGACACATAAAGTCGAATACCACAACAATGCTTTAGTATGAATTATAATACCTGATAAGAATAGAGATTAAAGTCCATTAAAGTATGTACTTTTATTAAGAACGGCACGATTAAAAAAAGGCCGGCCAGATACGTTAACCCAGATATACGTTACTTAGTGTTAACGTTAGACAATATACTAAAAAAATCGGACTTTTTTTAAAAAAAACCCATGCAATGTTCCGTGTTCTGAAAAGATTAAAGTTTAACGATTTTGAAATGAAATTTCTGGAATTTCTTATTGTTGAATATTGGTCATTTTGAGACCAAACCTGACCACTTTAAAAGATGGCCCATTTACTTTTCCCAATTATGTTACTTTTACTTTGACAGCAAACAATCGATCAGGGGTGCGCCCTTCTTGAATTTTGCACATGCTACTGTATTAACCAGGCTGTTTTTTGACTTATGCACACATAGCACCTATTTGAGAGTTAGGTGTTTGAAAGTGCTTGGAAAACTTAGGCTAAAACCCAGCTTACATTGTTCTTTCAACAGTACAACCTACGATGTGAAGGTCACATCATATTTCTAATAGATTTTGTTTACCATTTATTTTGTTTGTCACCCATTTTGTGTTACTTTTGGTACTTATTTTTTACTCACTCTGTACATGTGACACAATGATCACATGCATGCTCTGCATTTTGCATATTTTAAATTAACAAAACTAATTTTCATGAAGAACATTTGACAAAAGTTTTTGAGGGGCAATTTTTAGCCTTCAAATCATCAAATTTGCTAACACAATATGGACTGGGCTTGAAATTGTGCTTCACAGAGCACATGTAATATTGTAACCTATTAAATGAATTGCACTTGGACATGTTTCTGACATTAGATGTGATTTATATTCCCTAATGAAAAAACAAAGATTACATTAGCTTCATTAAAGCGGCACTGGCACATTTTCACAAAATATGAAATTTCTTCAATTTGCTCTCAAATGATAGTCCAGGCCATTCGAAGAATAGAGATACATTTTACACATAAAAATAACATACTCAAAAACAGATAGGGACATTAATAATAGGTTAAAGACATCCAGGTAATTTGTAGGCTAACTTTTAAGTTTTCCATAACTTTAAACACAAATATGAATACTACATGAATATCAAGACTCGTATAGTCATTGATATTAAAACCAGGTCACAGTCCGGTCAAATAGGGTGCATGCCGTGGGAAACATGCATACGGCGTACGTTTTCTTGTGTTAAACGCCATTTCCATCGTCTGCTGAATTAATGTCGCCGGTGACGTTAATTATAAAATTGTTCTGTTTACCCATAAGGACGCTGATTTGGTCTTAATCATTTCAGGTGAGGGCTGATGTATAAAAGCTTTACAACCATGCCAAAATATCAATTTTGAAAATCTTGAGAGCGCACTAACACAAATCAATCAATGTTGACATAACAAAGTGAAAACGATACGGCTTCTAATGTATTACACATGAAACCCTAAAAAACAGATCTTTCAATTTACGTAATTAAACTGCTTTGTAATTAAACTGCTTCTGCACATCCAGTTTGATAAGTGGCAAGTAAGGTTTTATTCCCAAAATCTTATTCAGCCTTACATTGCTGCTCTGTACCTGCAACACACCATTAAACATAACAGAATTATTTAGACCTCTCATTAAACACGACACACAGAAAGCTCAGAAACACACTAGGACACCAAGAAATGCAACATGACCAGAGCATTCACTTTTAGTTAAAGTGGTCATGCCGAATCTGTTTGAGAATCAGGCAAAGGCTACATTTTAAGGCCATTCTGGCAACCCTACCGGTGATACACTCACGCCCTATTTTTTATGCCCGTGTTGAAATGTAACAACAGGGGATCAAAAATCATATATTAACTGTCCATATATCTTCACTCATTTGGGTGGGATCTAGCACTGAAGACCAACATTTAATGGTGAGACCCAATTTCAATACTTTGTTTAATATCACATTCCCGTATGAGCTAACCATGGATTTTAAGAAAAACAAAGCTGTTATAAAAGCTGTCACAGATATTTATGAAAAATCAAATTTTTCCTCCCATAGAATAATTGATGGCAAGTGTTCCCATTCTATCCAAGATTGCAGATCAAATTCATATCAGCCATTAATTTTTAAGCATGTGGGCCTATGACAAGATTAGAATAAAACACATTTATAGAATGAGTGAAAGAATGCTCCACCTTCAGAAGTTACTGTTGGCCCCTTTGTTACAAGAAATAAGAAATGTCAATGTCTTAACTCGTTGTTACTTAATTTTAAAACAAGAACAAAGCAATTGGATATTATTGGAATCAATACATGTCATGGTCTAATTAGGCTAATCATTTCCGTGTTGAAATATTACTAAAAAGTGATCAAATAGAAATGGGAGGCAAAGTTTCCAATGGGACAGATGAAATTGAGTCCCTCTGGTGCTCTCTTCGTGTCTCTTAATCTCTTATTTTTTATTTCAAAGCTTTCAATTAAAAACAATTTTACTTTTTTTATATTTTCAAAATGTGTTTGTGGTATCATGTGTTTTTTTTAAGACACTGGCTATTCTTACTTCTCCAAGAATCTAAAAGATCTATCGGCGAACACCCCAATGTAATAACGTTTCGTCAAATTCCTCAGCTTTTCACCCATCATAGCCATTATAATTGCATTGTATCTCTGCCATTAATGCATATTAATCCTACACATAGCCCCTGCACATTTGGCTAGACCTGTTGTAGTCTCTGGAGAGCTTTATGGAGCTCACAGTGATCTGTCAACTTGGTTCTTAATGCAGTGATTAGGCCAAGCAAAAAATATCTCTAGTTTGTGAAGTATGGTAGATCACCTAGCTGCTAGGATGATTCTTTTTTGGATAATTATACTATACCCTTCACACCTACTTTGTATCATGTGCTTTATTCTGTTAATGGAATAAAGCATGTGATATAGAACAAGTGCGAAGGATTTCATGTAATTCTGCCTTCTTTTTTAACTTCATCAAGAGTTGTATTTACATTCTTCATCCAAAATGCAGTGGTTCTCAAATATGATCCAGCCAGAGGTAGGTACAATGCCTGGCTGCTTCACTGAATTCTGCAGAGTCCTTGACTGTGCATTGTTACTCCAACAGTGGGCAGACCAAGAGATGTTCCATTGTCTGTGGTGCTGTTCCACAATCACAGGTGGTATCCTGATTGCTTCCAGGCAGCCCCACTTCTGCAAGGAAGCCTTAGATCGGTTTACATTTATGCAGTATAATTATTATGGAAAGGAAAGAAATATTCCAAAAAATAATCAGAAGAAGTCTGAAATCTCTCAAATTAATGTTAGTCTTCATTTGTATAGGGAAAAAATGTAAAATATAGGCCAGTTGGTAGTAAAAAGTAGTAGTAAAGTCGTCGTGCCGAGCAAGCTCGTGCGCGGAGTGCCCATCTCTCTTTCCTTAGCATTTGGGCCAGACTCCTCCGTATTATTTTTGCTGTGGGGGGTTCGCCACTCCTCCCACACAGCGAGTCTGTTACTTTCGCAGCATTGAATAATGCTGGTACCCATTTATACACCTGGGTGGAGAGGAGTAATTGAGGTAAAGCGCCTTACTCAAGGGCACAACACGTTGGCAGCAGTTTGGGATGGATTGCGGGGCGAGTGCTCAATCCACTGGACCACACGTGCCCTCAGTTGGTAGAGAGGACGACAAAACATTTTTTTTATTTTAAAGGCCATATCAACTTCACTTTCACTTCCTCAGAAAAAAACAATGCCAGGTTTATTGACCAGACAGTTGGAAATTCAATCTTTTTTCTAACATTCATTTTGGCATGTATCAGTTGTATTAATGTGCTCTAGCTATATGCAAAAGAGTGAAATTCACTCTTAGAGCAGCAGGTGTTTTGAGTCCATCCCACAATGCACCAGGTTTGGGAAATTTCACCTCAATAAGGTCATGTGATCCCACAAAAACCCTATTAACACATAGAAACCCAAACTTTCACACCAAACCTGGCTTGTCAACTCAATTTAATTGGTTAGAGCGCTGTAATACCAATACGGAGGTTGCCAGTTTGAATCTGACCAAACACACTTTTTTCCCTTTAACATTGCCATGCGGTGGCCAGCTCCAGGGAAAAGATTAATAAATATTAATCCTGTCTACATGGACTGGAGAACTAAGTAGTTAAAATTTAATAAGGGCTAGTAGTTGGTGAGTAGAGTGTAAATTTCAAAATTCAAAAGTTGCCAGTTTAGAATCTGGCCAAGTAATTTTTTCTTGAAGAGTATAACACGACAATTGCTTTAACAATTATTGTAATGATAATTTCTATGGAAAGTATCACTATCGTTTCTTTTGTTTTTCACAGAGGGTGAAATGAACACCACAAGTACAGCAGAACAGAAAGCACAAGACTACTATAAATCATGTATGGATGAAGAAGAATACATAGAGGAATTAGGAGCAAAGCCGCTCATTGACCTTATAAATACGGTCAGTATTTTAGCTTTCTCTCTTGTCTTTCTATGTTTAGTAGTTAGTAGGCATTGTCAATATAAACCATTACTGTCGTGGCCTGCATTCTTACTCTGGTGTTTTGAGACTGGGGGTTCTGAAATTAGAGAATAAAGGTATGATTTTGGGAACTGGTACTCTCTTTACGATGAATTGAAAGTGGAAGAAAGAGGCCGGAGGCCAAGTTCTTCCACGCAAAAATAATGGTGTCGTCTGTTTCAATTTGTCGTAAAGAGAGTACCGGTTCCCCAAATCATACATTGATTCTCATCCTTCAACAGCTTATAATTTAAGGTGATTTTAACCCAATTTTATGATACTTTATGGCTTAAATACAACAAGAAAGGACTGCCACCACCCAGTGACAAAAATCGAACAACCCGTTGAATGCAACAAACATTCACAATGAGACACAACGTTGGCAGGCGTGCCCGAGCGTAGCAAAACGCCGTAATGACGTGTGCGCTTCAACCTCCAAATAATGTCAATATGCAGCGTGTACTACTTGAGTTCAATTGTTGAATTGAACCGGGGCATCAGCCAATGAAATTGCTTACATTTTCACAGCTGTTTAAGAACGACTTACTACGGGCATGTTCTATTATAATAACTAGTACTGTAATCCACGCATTGATAGCTACGATCAAATGTCCCATGGGGATTTTTGTGTGCTCCACCGCTAGAGGGCCAATTGCAGTAAACGCTCAGCAGATTTGTGTATACAGGTTATGACACAGAACAGACCCTCTCTCGCTCTACGCAAGTGAGGTCCTAAGTTCAAATCTTAGTTTGGCTCTACAGAATCTGCCAGGGTAAAAGGAGGGGGGGTTTAGCATTGGTGTAATTCTTTTCTGTCCTGATTTTGTAGCTGCATGGATCATTCAGTTTACTGAATAACATTTTTGCATTGAACATCCAAAATTGCATCCGTTGTCTTGATGTAAATCCTATTTATGGCACCCAAATTTAAAAAAAAATTAAATATTATTCAAACTTTAAACATCAGGCCAGAAAAATAAAATTACTAAACTTAAATGTCCATGGCCCGATCGTAATAGCCTCGTCCCAGAGCCCCGATTTACAGGAAGTGTCAACATTTTGATATAGAAGAAAGATACTATTTTTCTCATTTTACCCCCCCCCCCCATGTGAAATCTTGGGGCAAAAGGATAGGTGGTTTGGAAGTCTGAGCGAAAATGTGCCCCATTTTGGTTCGACCAATATTACTTTTACAAGAGTCAATGGGGCTTACAAAATCACGTTTAGCTCTCACAGCAAAACGGTGAAATATCGGCGCGAAACTTTACAGATGGGATTGGGTGCAAGGCCAATCTATCAAGATGAAAAGTTCATATCCTTAATCGGCCATCCTCCTTTAAGTAACTTTCCAAATTCTTGCTCAATTTTATCCCAATATTGGCTTTGAAAAAGATCATCTTGTTATATCTAAGAGCTGGAATCACAAACCAAATGTTGAGATACTCCTTGTTTATACTGTATACATTGTCCCCTATATTAACTCTTTCAACGTTAAAATATTCTGTATAGGTTATAACACACACAAGTCAGTGATTTTTGATGAGAATGCATTTTTAATAATTTTTGGTGGAAAAAAAATTATCTCTGAACAACTGTAGTTACCTTGCAAAGACCCAAAATGTTGAGTGAATTGTTTGTGCAAGAACATTTGTTACAAAACATGAAGTTTCCAGTTGTTTATGTTGTAACACTATCAAATCAAGGATGGTACGTCCTAGAATATAGGCACAGGTATCCCCATGTTATGAACTGATGAGATTTTGCTCGATTGATTTTATGCCAGCCATTGGATGTGTGCTTTCTCAAAGGATTGAGAAAAGGTGGGAACTGGATTGTATTTTGAATTGCCTAGTGCACAAGGGTTGCTTTGATACACCTCAATGTGTGACTTTTGGAGATTGCATTTTGTTTCTGCTTAATCGTTTGAAGCCTGAAAGGAATTCCTTTCTTATTGCTTTTTTTTTTTTACCGAGGAGGGAGATTGAGAGTAAATGTTCTGTCTTCAGATTCTTGTTTTCGTTTACAGAATCCAAAAAATGTGATTTTTTGAATTTTAGGTGTAAATGTTTATGAAATTTATGTTGGATTAAGAATAAGGCTAATATTCTCAAAGGTATAGTCAATTAGCAACACAACTGCGCATAAATCTCGCAGATATTTTTCTCTTTGTATGTTTTAAGACAAACCCATTTTCACACAACACACACACACCTCTCACACCAACTTGATGTCGCCATGACATTACAAATAAAGTGTACAGGACCATCAACAAAGAGGGAGAGCTATGAAGCTTCAAGGTCAATAGCCCATTTCTTAAAATGCTGCCCTAGATTCTCTTTACTTTCATCAATTTTATATTCAAGTTTTTGTTTCAACTTGAGAAAATTGAAAAATGTGACAAAACTGAGGTTATTTTGTTGAAATCTGCACTTGTGAATATAAAATTTAAGACATTATAAGAGGAAATTAATACAAGTGTCATGCTTGGAGGTGTCTTTAACACCAAACATTTTCTCAAACTTGAAAACACAAAGACTCATTAGTAACCACTATTGTATGAAAAACAGGAATCATAGGCTGGTGCTCGACCCATATGACTTTGAGCAAGCGTCCACACAAATTGTTTGATGGTTTCTAGGGCAAGATTGAGCTGCTGATTCCAAATATGGATGAGCCACTTTGGCCTCATTGAGCATTGTGAGATAGGGAAGGGGGTAATTTAACAGGGGTAAAATTTGGAAATGTTTCATGTGGATTTGAAATATGTATAGAAGTGTTTATCTTGTCCTAAGGTTAAAAAAGGTATAGGTTGCTATAACTGCACCTTTTTGTGTTTACACTACAGGACCAAATCTTTGTTCAAGGTCATCATGGGATTAGATATTTACAACGATCCGATTTGTGTCAAATTGGGTTCTCAAATTTTCGTATGGGAATGTGAAACAGAAAAGAAACATTTACCTTTCATGTCAATCATGCTTAAAGGTATCAACAGAGACTAAAATGATTTAACCCCATAGACCATGTGGACCTTCTCCATTATTTCCCCCTTCTTATTTATATCACAAAGTCCAAAACAAGTGGGGAACCTATTGACATTAATATCAAAACAGAATGAGAATTTGAGCCCATTTTGAGAAGGGTCTGTGCATTCTAAATGTTACTCCAGGATGACCTTGAACCATTTTAACTTGGTGTGTTAAAAGTAAATGTCCTCGATATAGCAAACTATACCTTTTTTAATCCATAGGACCAGATGAACATGACTATACACCCTTTAACCAGTTTACCCCTGTTAATTTACCCCCTACCCTATCTCAACATGCTCAAGGATGCCAAAGTGGCATCATCCAGATTTAGATTCAGTAGGTCAATCTTGCCTAGGAAACATCAAAATATTTTGTGTGGACTCTTGCGCAAGGTCACATGCAAGGGTTCTTGGGCCCGGGCACCAGACTATATCTCATAGTGGAGACGCCTTGGTACAATCACAGAATAAGTGTAAAATTGATTCTGGCAACTCATTATAGAAGTAACAGTTGGGTGAATCAGACCTTCCGATCTTGTGAAGGAATTGGTTTGTGCAGATTGCCCTGTGGAACAAATCTTTAATGAATGGTATTAGTTGGGATTTGTTTCAGAACCCCAATGATATCAAAGATAATGTATTTAATACCATTTCTGCTTCCCTTTTGGGAGCAGAAAAAGTTCCTAAACATGTCTATTCCATTCCGAGAAATCAGGCACCTGTTGAAGTTGAAAATAAATGGATTGATTATTTAAATACTTTGGAAGATCCTTACTGGGAAATTGGTTCATAATGGTAACTTCAAATGTAACATCGAGACCAATTGAGAACTTCGTATTTTTAAAATTTTCCACAGGGAAATCTCACAGATTTAAAAATTGGGAGCACTCTTCAAAAAATGTGCTTTATTGCTTTATTGAAGTGAAACTTGCAGGAAGTCAGTGTCCTTATATTGTACTTGATACTATGTGTGGCTATTAAAGCTTGCCTGTTACTAGCATTTCTAAAAGACTGCCAGTATAAAGCAATAGTAGCACATTTTTTTTAAGGGCGCCCCCAATTTTTCAAAAAATTTGGAGATTTTTACAGGTTGCATTGGTAACATGATGAGTAAATATACCTGTGAATGGTAAGCTCGAAAAGTCTATGAAGGTCAACAACACAAGGAATTTGTACTAGAGAATATTATCGGGGACCCCGATAATAATTCAACGGCTGCTGGAAACGGCTTCCGATGTGAAATAGCCGAGAAATACCGCCAGGACGTGCCAGCTCATCCAGTAGTTGTTTTAAGAGTTAGCAAGTCAAGGTAGAGGTTATTTCTTGAGGTGGCACTTTTTCATTATGGAAGGACATAAACATAGCATTTCCAGTTCTGCTGTTAAGTCCAACATTTGAATTTTCCTAATTCTAATACACAACATCACATTATTTTGTGATAAATACGCATTTTGTAGCATTCGCGTTCGCAGATATAGTTCCAAGACAATTACCAACGTAACTGTGCAAAAATTCAAATTTTGAAAATTGGGGGCACTCTTCAAAAATGTGCCAATATTGCTTTAAGGGAGTTGCAGTAGGGTGGTTTTGAGTACGTCTTTGTTCGTCAATTTTAGGGTAAATTAAAAGTAACACTGTAAACACAATCCTGCAAGAGACAAGATTTTAAGGCTCCTAATCACATGATTTTTTTCCTGGACCCACCCAGGAAAGTTTTTTTTTAAAATTGGGTATTTTTGTTTTAATCTATTTTGAGAATGAAGAGGTACAATAATGCAGTTCTTTCAGGAGGTAAGCGTAGTGTTTGTATTAAACGGATAAGCAGCGATTTGCTGATCCGAAACTTCGAAAAAATCATCAAAATTTGTATTTTGGTATTTTTCCTACTGGCACGGATGTACAAACTTAACCTGCAAGTGGTTGGCTTGAAATCTGTGTATTACAGACAAGGCAAGTACTTTTTATTTGATTCTGTAATTTCTATACGTGCGTATCAAAATTCCGACTTGAGGTCAAAAAAGCCTTTCCATGTGAATATCCCAGATTTATAAGCCTAGTATTGTGCACCATGACCTGTACAGTTTGACCTCAAACAGAAAAATTATTGATCATTGTTTATTCTGTACTGATATAAACCATAATCAGCTGTTTAGTGTAGATTTTGAGACTCCATTGCTGTATGTTTAGTTGCAGGTGAAGGTATGACAAATTTCCTCAAATACTTCATTTTTTACTAGTTGGTGTTTTTGCTCCTACATTAAAGTATTTATATGGAATTGTACTTCTCTTACAAAAATGCATTTCCACATTTTTTATTCTCTTACATTATCGCTGGTTATCCCTTTAATGCCAACATGTTTTCAATGAACATGGGGCAGGGGAAGTTGCTCCCTCTGGCTTGAAATATTGGGGAAAAACAACATTTCATTTACATTTTGTCTCATTACATTTTTTATCAATTTTTGAGGGATTGCGACCAACCTTAGCCTAAATTTGGGTCAAATTTCTGCACACGATGTTCCATTTAGCACTTGCTAAAACAGGTTACAGGGCAACTTAGGAAGTTCGCCCCTAGCTAATGCTGGAAAAATGCTTAATTGGGGGGGGGAATTCAATACAAATTTCCCTCCAAGATTGCAAAATTTTCCTCCAAGATTTCAAAATTTTCCTATACTCCTACTTGTAAAGAACCATATCAGTATTGAATTTTATGGTGTAAGATCAAAACTGAATTAGTGAATTTCTCACCATGTGCAACAAAGATGGCAGCTGGCTATGTATTTCCCCTTTTAACTTCTTTTGAAACCACTAATCTGCACCAACCCCACACCTGACATTTTATCATGTACAATCAGTCTATAGAATGAAATAGTAGTGACCTATAAAGCAAAGGGAAAAAAATCAAAAGTACTCCCTCCTTCAATGGTGTGAAGATTTCCATGAAGAGTCAGTCAGCATGTTAAGCATACTATGACTTGTGCAGAACCCTTTAACAAGTGTTGGATCGGATGTTAGCCCATCGAAGCTTGCCTAGGGGCTAAGTGTGGCACACCGTAAACAGGTCTAGCATTATCTGTAACACGTAGCGTCTGAGGACAGACAGTGGAGTCTTTGTACGGTAGATTTTTGTTAACGCCACATGTAAGTCGGGGGATTTTGAGTCGGATTGAATTTGAAATGACCTCGAGTCATGTTATAGTCCGCAGGAATTAATGTTCATCTCTTAAACTATCATTTCATATGAGGTTTGACGGGTGTTATAGTTATTGGGAATATACGCGGCTAGCCTAGAATGATTGTTGTCTTCTAAGCTTTGAGTGCAACAACTGATGGACTTAATGGAAATCAAAGCGTGCAGCTTTGCGATTGCCAGGGGCACTAATGGTTGGGAGCTGTCTTGGAGGAATACAAGAGTGTTTGAGTGATGACTTGTGGATGTGATCAAAATTTTATGGATTTAGACGATGGGCTCTCAGGCGGTTCCGAAGTATAATGATCTTGCTCACCGGGACCTGACCAGGTAATCGATAAAGAACAAGATGCTTGTCACTTAATTCTAGCGGGCATTTTGTTTTGTTTTGCGGATTTTGTCCTATCTTTTGAGCACAATTTCCAGGGTTTTCTTTGGGTTTGTTTGTGTGTTCCTTATTTTTGACAAGGGATTCAATACAAGATTGCTTTTTAACAAAATAATAAAATTAATGCTGTGTTTTTTAGGAAAAAACATAACGAAAGCTTTAGAATGATGTGGAATGTTATTAGTATACTCTTTAGTGGATAGGTATCATTTCACCATTTTGTTTTTGTCACTTCTGCCTGATTTTTGTGTCGCCTGCTTTAGCAGGAAGACAGCCTTTTCTGATTTGGTCTGTGGCTATGGGCTGTGGCTGTAAACAAAGGTTAACAATTGCTGATTTCTCACATAGGCTTTGACTGATTAAGTTCATACTTGGTCAGAAGAATCACTGGCTCATATGTGATTTTAACAAAGTGACCTTAAATGAGCGCCCCTATGTAACTTTGGCCGCCTTTTGCGAAAATCTATAGAACTACGTTTTTTGGCACATAAGTTACTCAAAAAGAACCACTGGCCAAGACTTAATTAATGTGGGATGTACACAGATTGACCTTTGATGACCCCTATGTGGCCTTTGACCCAATTGCAAACCGCAGTGACAGGCGACACAAGCATTCCGGGGAACAATGTATTTTTGTGTCACCTGCCCTAAGGCAGGAAGACACATAGGGATCACTTTGTCCACTGTTGTTGTCTGTTGTTGATGTCTGTTGTTGTTGTTGTTGATGTCTGTTGTGAAAAAGGGTTAACATTTGCCTGTAATATCCTCATACTTTGATGGATTTAAACCAAACTTGGGTCACAGGTGCAACATGGCATCTTTTTTTTTTTTTTTTTTTTCGGTCCGAGGACCGATGTATTTTTTGCTTTAGTGTATAATATGAAGTGCAAAAGCAAAGAAAAAGTGAAAGCATTAAGGCATGAAAGCATAAGGCAAATAATGTAAACTAAATAAAACAAAGGCAAAATATGGAGTTCAAAATAGTGCAAAAACAATGGGAAATATTAAATTCATCTGGATTAGCAGTGCTATTTTATATGAAATCAATATCTCCAGTTGTGAATTCCATAGGGAATATGGAACCCATTTGGAATTGCCCATTATTTGATTCTGTCTCATGATCAAAAGCCATGCACATGGTGTGGTATAAAAATGCAAAAAATGGGTCTACCAGCAAGCAAAGTGAGCCAAGAAAACATTCTTAGGAAGTTCAGATTATTATTATGCTGATTTGTATCAAGAGTGACACCAGTAAATAATCCGTTTTTTTTTTTTTTTTTTTTTACAATGTATTTTTGTGTCACCTGCCCTAAGGCAGGAAGACACATAGGGATCACTTTGTCCACTGTTGTTGTCTGTTGTTGATGTCTGTTGTTGTTGTTGTTGATGTCTGTTGTGAAAAAGGGTTAAAATTTGCCTGTAATATCCTCATACCAAACTTGGGTCACAGGTGCAACATAGCATCCCCCACTTTTTATGAGGTCAAAGGTAACATGCCAAGGTTAAATCATGTGAGGTCAATTTGTAAAATAGGCTGAAAATGTAAAATTGACCTCATTTGAAAAGTTGAAGTTCAATTGGAACCAAACTTGAATCATAGGTACAACATGGGATCCCTCATTTGTTGATGAGGTCAAAGGTCACATATCAAGGTCAAAGGTCACGTTAGGCTTATCATTCACTAACCGCGATGGCAGGCGACACAAGCGGTCCGAGGACCGATGTATTTTTTGCTTTAGTGTATAATATGAAGTGCAAAAGCAAAGAAAAAGTGAAAGCATTAAGGCATGAAAGCATAAGGCAAATAATGTAAACTAAATAAAACAAAGGCAAAATATGGAGTTCAAAATAGTGCAAAAACAATGGGAAATATTAAATTCATCTGGATTAGCAGTGCTATTTTATATGAAATCAATATCTCAAGTTGTGAATTCCATAGGGAATATGGAACCCATTTGGAATTGCCCATTATTTGATTCTGTCTCATGATCAAAAGCCATGCACATGGTGTGGTATGAAAATGCAAAAAATGGGTCTACCAGCAAGCAAAGTGAGCCAAGAAAACATTCTTAGGAAGTTCAGATTATTATTATGCTGATTTGTATCAAGAGTGACACCAGTAAATAATCCGTTTTTTTTTTTTTTTTTTTTTACAATGTATTTTTGTGTCACCTGCCCTAAGGCAGGAAGACACATAGGGATCACTTTGTCCACTGTTGTTGTCTGTTGTTGATGTCTGTTGTTGTTGTTGTTGATGTCTGTTGTGAAAAAGGGTTAAAATTTGCCTGTAATATCCTCATACCAAACTTGGGTCACAGGTGCAACATAGCATCCCCCACTTTTTATGAGGTCAAAGGTAACATGCCAAGGTTAAATCATGTGAGGTCAATTTGTAAAATAGGCTGAAAATGTAAAATTGACCTCATTTGAAAAGTTGAAGTTCAATTGGAACCAAACTTGAATCATAGGTACAACATGGGATCCCTCATTTGTTGATGAGGTCAAAGGTCACATATCAAGGTCAAAGGTCACGTTAGGCTTATCATTCACTAACCGCGATGGCAGGCGACACAAGCGGTCCGAGGACCGATGTATTTTTTGCTTTAGTGTATAATATGAAGTGCAAAAGCAAAGAAAAAGTGAAAGCATTAAGGCATGAAAGCATAAGGCAAATAATGTAAACTAAATAAAACAAAGGCAAAATATGGAGTTCAAAATAGTGCAAAAACAATGGGAAATATTAAATTCATCTGGATTAGCAGTGCTATTTTATATGAAATCAATATCTCAAGTTGTGAATTCCATAGGGAATATGGAACCCATTTGGAATTGCCCATTATTTGATTCTGTCTCATGATCAAAAGCCATGCACATGGTGTGGTATGAAAATGCAAAAAATGGGTCTACCAGCAAGCAAAGTGAGCCAAGAAAACATTCTTAGGAAGTTCAGCATACATCCCTTTATTCATAATTGATTATTATTATTATGCTGATTTGTATCAAGAGTGACACCAGTAAATAATCCGTTTACCTCCTGTGTGAAAGAATTGCATCTTTTACCTTCTCATTGTTGAAATAGATTAATTTTCAAAATATGGTACCCAAAATTTAAAGGTCCATGGTCTGATTGCTAATAGCATTGTCCCCAGAATCCAGATTTTTCTGGAAGTGGTCAAAATTTTGGTGTCTTGAGAAAGCCTATGTATTTTTATCATTTCCCTGTAAAAATTTGGTAAATGTTTCATATAGAAGTCCCAAGTATGCAAATGAGGTATTACAATTGATTCCATCATGCACTGTATGATGTCATGCAGTAGCACTATATATGGAATAAATGGCAATAGGTCATTTGCATACTTGGGACTTCTATATGGAACCTCTACCAAAATTTTAAGGCTAAATGGTGCTTGGTTTGGTTGTTATGAGGGAAAATATGCCTGATTTTGGTAGACCAGATTAATTTTCAACATTCTTTTGGTATACAAATTGATTCTTTTCAAAATGGACTGAAATAGAGGGGCAAAACGTCACGGATGTTGTTTTGGGGTCAATGTCATTCAATCAAGATAAAAACTGTATATAATTAAATTGGGTCATCTCCCTTTAAAAGGGTTTAAAAATCAATGTTTTCATAATATGATTCCTTTCCCGGGGGGCCACTCTACCTAAACCTGTTGTCATCCGCAAGCAGAAAAACGCGGGAAAGGGTAGGGTTTTCACGGACCGCACGGACCGGGAAAAGGGTCACAAAACCAAGCGAAATGACCAAAAAGGGTATCATTTTCGCAATCATCAAGTCAGCGTTAGGGTAGCAATGGCGGATCCGGTCCCTCCTTACCGAAAAAAATATAAATGCGACAACAAAAATCCTCTGTAACTCCTGATATTTGCAAAATTTTCCGCGCTACGCGCGTTAAAGGAATCCCAGAGACCAGATTCAGTGCAGGGCAGCGGGCCTATCTTTGAGAAATGACGATTCCTTTTCTGATTGCCTGATCATCACTATTGTTCTACCTTTATACGCATAAATGGGACAGCATGTGCGCCAACTCCATTGAATTTAAAGCAGAGTCGTTATTAAGGAAAAAAGGGTACTTCTCAAAACAAACAACAGATAGGCCTACACCAGTTTTGCGCTATAGTCTTTCCCCGTACAGAAATGAATTAAAACTTTACCGCGAAGACGGTCCGCTTCGTATCTGGCGGGCCGCCATACATTTTTCTTTTTTATGCTACCGAGAAATGAACATGAAAATAACATATAAATGTTGGTCAATTCTAGGTTTAAAAATTTTCTTTAAATAATTTTTGAAAATACTCCAGAGGTTATTTTGGTGCGTTACGTGGATTCGGCAATTTTCAGCGTGGATTGGCAGGGAAAGAACCGATTTATTTGGTGGGCTGCAAATATGGAAATCGGTGCCGAAATGGGTGTCTTTAGCCTCTTACAATGTATTAAGGGCTGTCTGTTTTTGAGTATGTTATTTTATGTGTAAAATATATCTCTATTCTTTCCAAGGCCTAGACTAATCATTTGCGCCGAGCAAATTGAAGAAATTTCAGATTTTGTGAAAATGTGCCAGTGCCGCTTTAAGGGTATGCTTTTAGAGTTTATCCGTGATAAGGGGTAGTCTGAATGAAGGAAAGATATCCGCGTTAAGGGTCCGATCTGAAATTCTTCTTTTTAAGTTTTAAAAAAAAAAAAAAAAGTGCCCCCCCCCCCCGGGATTCCTATACAAGATGTCATAGGGAGCATTGAAGTTCTGCCTCAAAGAAGGAATGCATTTTTTATATCAGTGCTACTCTAAGTTCTCTTAAAATAGTTCATTTTTGTGCATCTTAATTACCTCCCCATTAATATCCCTTAAATCTTCTGGAAGTATCCCTGTTGAGTTAGGTACTATATGTACAGTTGGCTTTACATTGATATGGCATGCAACTAAATGATCGCATCCTTTTTGTGATGGAACCCAGACATGATGATAACAGTGTGGCCAGCTGAGGAGAGGTTTGCTGGAGCAGAGACAAGAAAAAAAATCAAATTTAACCATTGTATTGAAGAGTGATTCCAGATGTGAAATCTGCATTGTAGTAATTAAAGAGATACAAGGACATATCCAGAAAAAAAAAATGTGCACCCAATTTTTGTTGAAATAGATTTTGACTAATGCTTACCAATAAATTAAATCACACTTAAATCACACATTAAGTGAATAAGCCAAAAATGCCATAATAAAACGACATTTAAACATTTTCTGTCTTAGGTAGTCCAATTATGACAATACAATTTAATACCATTATCATGTTTTGAGGAATCCCAGTGTGTGAAAATTATTACCAAACTGATAATGATAAAATTGATGATTTAGGCCCATATTAATTGGTCTCGCTATGAGTTTTAAAATATTGGGCTCGACTGCATCTCGCCCAATATTTTTTCACTCTAGCTTGACCAATTAATTTGGGTCTAATCGATCCAATTTGGTATAAAATTGGATTGTAGATGCAGTTGTGGAACCTCCATTTGTTAATGAGGTCAAAGGTCACATACTGAGGGCAAAGGTCACATACTGAGGGCAAAGGCCACATACTGAGATCAAATGTCACATCCTGAGGTCAAAGGTCATCTGAGTTCAACTGTAAACATTAAGAGACTGCAAAAAAGGTGACACTTGTGGTTCAAGAACTGCCTGGTCTGTCTTACATGATAGAAAATCCAAGCATGCTTCTCTATAGGACCAATCGGAACAGCAGGCCAGTCAAAACTTAGTTTTGTTTTCTTTTCTACTTCTTTGTCCAATAAACATCTTAAATGTTCTCGGTATATGTTCTACAATGTAAGAGAAATTTAAGGAGAAATCTCCTTTTGTCCCTTTATTACAAAAGACAGTCTCACAGTGGTTTGACCCCATACAACTGTCTCTTATTTTTAGAGCAATTTTGAGCAATGGCGACACAATTTTGACAACTGATATAAATAGAGGCATGCAAGACCTATTATCTCTGCAAAAATCAGAAAAATCCATTGCGGGAATCTTGCCATATAGGCCTACAAAGGTCAAATTGTATGTTATAGCGGCCCCCCCCTCTATATGCTTATTTCCCATAGAAAGACGTGTAAAACTAGATTTCGATGAAAATCATAATTGCCCGCAATGAAATTTCATCAAAATTGCACAGGAGTCGTAGTGGCATAAATACTCCAACTTAGTCGTCAAGAGTGTGTCGCCGTTGATATTTTTTGTTTTATTCTCGGTTTGTCATAATAAATGAGACTTTCAAATAGCTGTGGTCTGCAGATCAATGTTAGTGCCAGATTTACCTACTAAATCTCCTCTTGTTGGGGTTGAGGTAGTCGAACAGTCAGAGGCATTGAATTTAGTCAGGTTTGAGTGAGCAGCCCAGGTTCCAGCCATGCAAGAGCTAGGCTTTTTTGTCACTCTCAAATATTTCCTATTAAGTTAAAACTCACTCCCACCCCTAATATAAAATGTGCAGTATACCCATTAGGCGTAGTGAGATATTTCAAGATACCCATTTCTAGATACCCTTTAGGTGTTTGGAATCTTTGGTTTGATGAATCCAATAAACCTGTTGGTCCCTGTGTATCAGGTGAGGCATCACTGAGCATGTAAACAATTACATTACATTGCCTTATCAAACAAAAAAAAAGTGTGAGGGATCATCCTGAGTTTGTTTCCTGCATTCATAAGTGTTTTGTACCAAATGCATAATCAAATCACCCATTTTTTTACCAGTTTCATGTGAAACAGTTATTTTTTTAAAACCATAAAAAGCAAGGCAATTTTGGTTTCAAAACTCCTTTGAACCTTAATTCAGCAAGACTGAGTTTCATTTATTGTAACAAAATATTTTGCATACCTTGCCCCAGAATGAGCACCTAAAGGTATAGTCACACAGAAGACTACACAAGACTGCATTTTTTTCAAAATCGGCTACAGTCTTGTTCAAACTTGCAAAATTTACCATTTTTATCCCGACCAGGGATAATTAGTGTGCGAGTTTCCCCGTCGTCAACGAGACAAGGGATGCTGAAACGCCGAGCAGTAGGCGACCACATCATGGAATCAACAAGATCCAGTATGTTTAATTGGCGACGCCACTTGTTCAGTCCCCGATTAGTCGACGACCTTGAAACGACGGCACAAGTTGTGACGGCTGTCAAGACTGCTCGTCGATTGGTCGCCGAGTTGTTGACGCCAAGAAAGGTCCCGTCACATGAAGACAAACCGCAACGCGACGCGACCTCTTCCCAACTACACAAGACCACATTTATTTCTAAATCGGCTGCAGTCTTGTTCATATTACAAGACAAGAGATGCTCAATCGCCGAGCAGTAGGCGATCAAGAATGTCACTTGTTCAGTTCTCAATCAGTCGCAGACCTTACCACAACAGCACAAGTTCCTGTCAAGACTGCATGTCAGCGACTCATCTTCTGTAGTCGCCGAGTTTAGTCGCCGATTCAATATATCCAGTTGGCTTGCATTTTCTCTCCCGCTTGGAGCAGACTCATTGCCGACCACTTTCCAACTGCACACAACCACTCATGATGCGCACCAACTCATCGGCTACCGCTTCCAAACCGCTCATGTGTTCAAGCTGACCTTACCGATTCCAAAACCCGCCACGATTTTTTTAAGCTGCAAGAAAAAAAATCGTGGCGGGTTTGCCACGTGCTCCCGACCACACAAGACTGCAGAAGACTGTATAGGACAGTCCCAGACTTGGCCAAAACTACACCTGAAAAAGGAAAATTACTCACGATTTTCAAAAAAAAATGGCCAATCGGCACCAGTCTTGAGCAGTCTGGAAGCGGTTTCTAGCAAATAATGTGTAAGACTACAGACGACTGCACAGAACAAGCCCAGACCTTGCAAGAACTACAAATGAAAAAGAAAAACCGCTCACGATTTTCAAAAATTGGCCAATCGGCACCAGTCTGGAGCAGTCTGGAAGTGGTTTTCTAGCAAAAAAATCGGCTGTGTGACTGAGCCTTTATTTGGCTTTTCTATTTATTACAAAACTGGTGAAGCATCATATATGCCAACTATGTAGAATTCCAATGTAAAAGTAAAGTCTCGTGCCGAGCAAGCTCGTGCGCGGAGTGCCCATCTCTCTTTCCTTGGCGTTTGGGCCAGACTCCTCCGTATTAGGCCCTTGAAACTCGATTATTAGTTTCTCGTCCCCCGCCCGCGTTATGATTTTTGTGCCGCGTTAGCGGCCGAAAATCTGGAAATAATTCATTATTTTGAAAAATTCTGTTCAAGCATCACCTTTTCAGTCGATATTGGAATTTTTGGTAGGAAACCTGTCTCGGAAATCTCGGAAATGAGTCTAAAAATAGACCCAATATTGTTTGTATTTCGTCGATCCCCTGTAGGTTCATTTCACTGTAAAAATACGCATGTAGCCTAATAATGAATAATGAATAATGAAATAGTTCCCTCATTATGGGCTGAAAAAAATGTGACGGGAAACTCATAATTGAGTTTCAAGGGCCTTATGTTTGCCGTGGGGGGTTCGCCACTCCTCCCGCACAGCGAGTCTGTTACTTTCCCAGCATTGAATAATGCTGGTACCCATTTATACACCTGGGTGGAGAGGAGTAATTAAGGTAAAGTGCCTTACTCAAGGGCACAACACGTTGGCCGCAGTGGGACTCGAACCCACGACCTTGGATTGCGGGACGAGCGCTCAATCCACTGGACCACACGTGCCCTCATTCCAATGTAATAGGAATTACTGGTTTAAAGGCACTATCAGTGACATGCTAAATCAGAATATTGAAAAAAAATCATCAAAAATCAGGTTTTTCAATACAAATGTGCACTGTCCATTTCCAGGAAAAGATTAATAAAAAATTATCCTTGTCTGCCTGGAGAACAAAGTAGTTAAAATTTCAAAACAGAAGGTGGTAGGATCACGAAATGCACCTTTAAGGTGCTGTAGTAAAAAATAAAGAAACGTACAGCTTACCTTACCAACTCCAGAAGAGCTTTTTTACAGCTAGTCTGGCTATTTGAAAACCAAGTGTCTGCTTTAGCTGTAACTCAGATCTCTTAGCCATTAGGGCCTGCAAGTGCCCGTAGTACAGAGATGTAACTTTTCCGGAAATTCCTGGATTTCTGGCCATAAATAAAAAAAAATCCGGAAATGTAAAAAAAAAATTAAATTTTCAATTTCTGAGATCAAAGTATTAATGATAAAGGTAAAACCCCCGGGAGGGTTTTTTTCAGGTAGGGATGTGCGACCCCGATTTCCGAACTTGGGGGCTTGTGAACGGATTTTGTCTCCGAAAGTAGGGCTTGGGTACTGAAATTTTGAGAAATTTGCAGGCTTGGGAGCTGAAATTTGGCTAAAATTCAGCTTCTGGAGGCCAAAATTTTCTGAAAAGGGGACCTTAAGAACTGAATTATGCTTCAACTGGGGGTCTTGGGAACTGCTTGGAGGGGGTCTTAAGGCCACAACATACCCATACTCCCCCCTACCCACTCTTTCCAATGTCAGTGCCCCCACCCCCCACCCCCCCCGGGTAAACTACATGAAAAAAAAAACAAGTTTTAAGTACCAATATTATTCTACAGATGGGGGTCCTGTTACCCAAAATGTATAAGAAAATGCGTTCCCCGGAGCTTCACCGGATGCTACGCTAAAATTTGGCCTTCCCATCGGTTCAAATTTTGGATTTTCAGGAAATGGGATTACTCCTCTGTTACCTCTCTGGTAGTACCTCAATGATCAACATTTATTTTCCCCCAAATATCAAAAGTATGCATTTCATGACCATATTTGGATTCAGTATGAAAACCAGCATTAAAATAAGTCCAAACAATCCTAGTCTTAGGTCAGTGGTTTTTGAGATGGCTTCTCAAATGCCCGCAAGCTCTTTAGGAAGTCATCAAAAACCACCGATTTATGTGTGGTGACCTATACAGAATCTAACAGGATTGGAAAGGTTAATCTTACCTCAAAGGGATTAAGCAAGGATTTGGTTTATTAATATTTAAGGGACAGGGGGAGATAGTCTAAAGGTATAATTTACTCCAAGTTTGCTCTTGATTGATTATAGGACAGAATACAAAACCAAGTTTTCAAATTACCTGCAGTTGAATTTTCAAGTTTTTTATTATAAAATTATGGATTCAAATTTTTCGTTATGCACAGTATCCTATGGAACTGTGATACTACACATAAAATTTAACTGCATCAAAACTAAAAATCTGTTTTGTCTCAAACTTGGAATTAAGCATTTTGATTACTTTTAATTAAGACACAAACAAATTATGTTTCAAAATCTCTGAGTCGGCCTTTAAGAGGTTTCTGAAGTGTCCTAGATAATTTGCCATAACCCTTGAATTTGATCTCTAAATTATAACAACTAGATATCTCATGAAAGCTGAACTATTCCTTAAAAGAATTAGTTGCAAGAGTTCCATATGTACCCCTTTAAAATAGTTTTACAGGAAACAAATATGGCCTAACACCAATAAAAAACCCTAACCCTAAGGCCAAAAATTAAAAATAATTTGTTACGTGTAGAAGAACTTCAGAAGAGGGTACATATGGAACTCTTGCCGAATCAGATTACACCCAATTACGATGGACTGAAGTTTTCTCAGGAAAAAAGTGTCTGATAGTAGATTTTTTTTGACAATTTGTACAGAATATTCCATTCAGGGCTGGATTTTGTAATCACACTGATCATGAAAATGACATGACCTGTTTTGATAATAAACATATTGTAGGAACTTGAGTAATAAGTTAATTGGAAACACTCTGACAATTCGCTAATGACAATAACACTCATGCCAAAATTTGGAATGCAAAGGCATGCGACGGACCCGGCAATGTGGCGCATTCATTAAATTTCACTATGCGGGAAGGTACACAACAAAGTCAAGAGAAAATTACATTTGTCTTCATGAGACTGGGAATTGCCGATTTTGCTGGCGGTTTTAGGTTATAGCTGCGCAGGGCAGGATTACTGCATTTGTCAATGTCGCTGTGTTTTCCACGCTGCTTGAAGCATACAAAGTACCATAAAAATAATGACGGGGTTTTTTCCTTTTGAAATTCAAGCTTTACAGTTGCCAGGAGACCGTATTATTTGGGATACACGGTTGAGAGACTTACATCCAATTTCAGTTGGTGTTGATCAGTTTTCAGCCACCCACACAAGAAGATTTTTTGTTATTGGAAGAAAAACAATATAGTTATATCCATTTTTTCAAGGAAAAGCTAAGCAAAAAGCAAGCTTCAAACCTATAAGATGTATCAAGTATTGTATACAGTGTGGAAGAGGGGAGCACTGCTCCTAGGAAATAACATGCAGTTCTGAATAAATCCCGTGAAGAGTTCCTTAGGGAATTTATGTGATGAAATGCTTCACAGCTGTTTGACCCCTTGTAAATTGTCTCTTTTATTTTTAGAACAATTTTAAGCAATGGCGACACAAATTTGACAACTAATATAAGTAGGGACATGAAAGAACGATTTATTACCTCTGAAAAAATCAGATAAAATCATTGCGGGGAATCTTGCTATATAGGCCTACAAAGGCCATGGTTTGTATGTTATAGTGCCCTCTATATGCTTATTCCCCATAGAAAGACTTGTAAAAATACTTTAGGAAAAATCATATTTGCTTGCAATGAAATTTCACCAAATTTACACAGGATGTAGTTAGTGTAATAAATAATCAAAATTAGTTGTCAAAAGTGTGTTGCCGTTGATATTTTTGGTTTTATTCTCGTTTTGTCATAATGAGTCTTTCAAACAGCTGTGGCTTGTGGTCATTTATTGGCTCCTGACAGGCCTGTAACCAGTGGGGGATTCCCCTCCCCCCCCCCCCCCCCCCCCGACTCCAAAAACCAAAAAAAAAAAACCTATAAAGGGCTAAAAAGTCCAGAATATAGATCTTGTGAGCCCAAAATTACATTTTTTATGCTTCTTTGTCAAAAAAGGTTAAAAATTTCAGTAGAAAGGTCCACTTTTGCCAAATTTGCCTCCTCCTTTTTGGAGGGGTGGGACAAATTTGGGAGAAAATCCCTCTTTTGAAAAAAAATCGCCCCTCCCCTAAAAAAATCCTGGTTACGGGCCTGGCTCCTGAGAAAGAAAACACTTAGTGCTATCATCAGATGCATTATACTAGTTTTGAGGCATTCTACATTGTATAGTAGATTCAAATTGGTGTGTGAAGTACATGGTTACTACACAGGTGACATGTCCTAGATTGCATATTTATACATGCATGTGTAGATAATTAAAGGGGTACTACCTGATCATCAACCTCGTCCCCACCACTCACACCATCAAATCTGAGATTTTGGTAGCATTGGAATGCTGCTATTTTTCCTACTTTTATCTGCAAAATACTTTGGTTGAACTCTTTCCCATAATAATATTTGCATGCATAAATAGGAGTTGTTTGCAGTTACTGGAAAATATCTGTGCAGTAATATATGAGTTGTTGTAATCACAGCTGTTTGACCCCATGCAAATCGCCTTTATTTTTAGAAACAAAGTTTTTAAGCAAAGGCGACACAATTTTGACAACTGATATAAGTAGGTACATGCAAGAGCTATTATCTCTGCAAAAATCAGAAAAATCCATTGCGGGAATCTTGCCATATAGGCCTACAGAGGTGACAATTTGTATGTTCTAGCGCCCTCTATATATGCCCATTTTCCATAGAAAGACATGGAAAACTAGATTTTTAAGAAAAATCATATTTGCCCGTAATGAAATTTTGTAAAATTTACACAGGATGTACTTAGTGGACTAAATAATCCAAATCAGTTGTCAAAAGTGTGTCGCCAGCGATAATTTTTGTTTTATTCTGGTTTTGGCATAATAAATGAGACTTTCAAACAGCTGTGTAATACACACATTTGCCGCTCATGTTAAAATAGTTTATCAGATTCGGAATTGAAATATTGAAATTTAGGTATGTCATTGATGGCCTTTGCTATGAAATGGAAAAATTATATGTTGTAATCAAGTGCTGCACCTTTAAAAGTGGGTGACCCGATCGACAACCTCGTCCGCCCACTTTACTCCATCAAAATGGAGATTTTGGTATCAGAAGAAAGTTCATATTTTTCTCATTACCCAGTGAAATTTTACACCCAGGAAATGTTTCCTTTTGATGTTGTTATGATGTAACCATTGCCCAATGATTAGAAGGCCCCATGAAAATAATTGGTTTAACTGGCAGGGTGAAGGGGAATTAGGCCCCCTGTTCAGGACCCTTTCCCCCTGATACCCCTAACAAGATAAAAAAAAAGATGGTGAAATAAGCAGTCATGCCCCTTTTTCAATTATTTTCCCTGTCATGACTTGCCAAACAGTAATGTGTAATTAGGCCACTGCTTTCCATAGACTTAAAGGTGCAATGAGAGATTTCACATATCAGGTGGCCCTTAAAAAATCAAAAGGAATCATTTTTGCCCTGATGTAAAGCTTTTCATCAAAAATATCCCCATCTGAAAGGATTAAGCTGAGAAATGTTTCTTTGGTACAAAAAGTGTGAAATTTCTAATTTCATATAGGAGCAAATACAAAAATTCAGCCTATGTTTTATATTGAAATAAAATCAAATCAAAATCGCCTTTTTTCTCTCTTTTAAGACATTTAAGAAGCCAAATACAAGGTAGGAAATCTATTGAGTGTCTAATCTATATGAAATTACTATTATGACACAATATTTGGGTGCCTCAAAATCTCTCGTTGCACCTTTAACCCCTGAAATGTGTAACGAGGTTTGAGAAAATTGAATAAAAACCTGGCAAAACAGCTGTGACAAGCTGTAAACCCACAAAGCAGGGAATGCCTGTATTACAAATGATGAAATACACGCGACTCACACACATGTACTCACCACCACAAAGAAAGTACACGCACAGCCATTAATTCTTCCCGATATATATATTTACAGAAACGTTTCTTTCATTAATTTTTGATTAGGAGTAACTACATGACAGTTTGTATGTCATGCTTTAATGCTTCTCAGACAAACGCATATCACGTTATTAAAGTTGTCGGTATGTGATGCTACTTTATGAAATTAACACATACATAGAGATGTGAGCAGGTGGTATTTTGCCATTTACATGCGAAAGAATTTTGCAGGTTTAAAACCTCAACATTGATTTGGGGGAGTTTTGTTGGTTTCCCATTTGTGGTACTTTCTGGATATATTCCATTAATTTTCAAACCATAGTCTGGATACATGTGGTGTCAAAAACCATGGAAAGAAATAATAAGAATCAATCCAAGGTATAGCTGTCCCTTTTCTGTGTCGTCTGCCTTAAAGGCTGACTTAGAGATTTCCTAAGGAGGGCGCCCTCAATTTTCAAACATATCATGTTTTTTGCATGTACCTAATGCTTGTCCATATACTAATCACTGTGGAAATAGCTAAGCTCAAATCGAAATCCTTCATATAGAAAATCACATCTTTGTTATAAATTTCCGGATCCGGAATTTTTGTTCTACACAGTATCCTATGGCACTGTATACTATACATAAATGTTTACTGCATGAAAACGAAAAATCTCATTCATCTTAACTTAAACTTTGGAATTAAGAATTTTTAGGTGACTATCTTTAGTTCTAGCTGGTTATTTCCAATTAATACCCAGAAAAAAAAATTATATTCGAAATCTCTGAGTCATACTTTAAGGCTGGAAGACACATAGGGATCACTTTGTCCACTGTTTTTGTTGTCTGTTGTGAAAAAGGTTGGGTTAACATTTGCCTCTAATATCTGTATACTTCAATGGATTTAAACCAACTTGAGTCATAGGTGCAACGTGGGATCCCTCACTTGTTGATGAGGTCAGAGGTTGCATACCAATGTCCAAGGTCATGTGCGGTTAAGTTGTAAGATAGACTGAAAAGGTAAAATTGACCTCAATTGAAAAGTTGAAGTTCAATTGGAACCAAACTCGGTTTATGGATATTACACACAAACCTTCATTTGTTTATGAGGCCAAAGGTCACATGTCAAGGTCAAAGATCATATGAGGCCTATCTTTCACAAACTGACAGCAGGCAACACAAGCGGACCAAGGACCGTGATATTTTGTATGTTTATGGGATGTTACATGCATGGGAAAGAAAAAAGGGCGTCTTTTGTAGAACTAACTCCCATTTCAGTCCAGGACTAGAGTTAAATACAAGCCAATGAAGTGTCCATTCTAATTCCTCATTTTTCTTCTCTGTTTTCCTTTGGCAGTTAGCAGGCTGGAATGTAACTGGGACCTTTAACACAACAAATTATGATTTTAATGAGACAATGCAAAAGATGGAAGCATGGTACGTGGAGCAGCCGTTCTTTTCAATATTCATCTCAGCAGATGACAAAAACTCCAGTAGAAATGTTTTACAGGTGAGTCAGTGGCTATTTTTATCATTTTGTTGTTGGAAGCCAGTTTGTGTGTTGTATAGATATTAATAAATTGATATTGATGTAATGTCCTCAATGCAATTATTTTGAGTGATATTGAAATATTGAATATTGCAATATCACAAAGCAATGTAGATTACCATGTGATAAATTGTCATGAACATTAAACCAAATATTGCTTGTACTTTTAGATTAGTTGTCTCAGCAAAACCTTGATACATTTTCAGGTCCAGTTAAATCCAAAGCACCCTTGTTTTAGGGGTCTACATGGGTAAAAATCGACACGCGCGACAGCGCGACACGGCCTTTCTTATCCCGCGAACTTTCGACACGCAGTCTCTTATCGAGCGACGGACATTTTCCAAAAATTACTATTATCGTTCGACACGCGACTTTTGGGGGAAAATTAAAAACCGACGTACGACTTTCATAACTTCCGTATGCTTTGGCACGCGACACCCAACTTGTGGGAAACAACTTACAAGCGATAGAAGTCTAAGGACGTACGAAAAATACCTTCCAAAACGTGAAAAAAAAAAAAAAAAAAAAAGCAGGCAACACAAGCGGACCAAGGACCGTGATATTTTGTATGTTTATGGGATGTTACATGCATGGGAAAGAAAAAAGGGCGTCTTTTGTAGAACTAACTCCCATTTCAGTCCAGGACTAGAGTTAAATACAAGCCAATGAAGTGTCCATTCTAATTCCTCATTTTTCTTCTCTGTTTTCCTTTGGCAGTTAGCAGGCTGGAATGTAACTGGGACCTTTAACACAACAAATTATGATTTTAATGAGACAATGCAAAAGATGGAAGCATGGTACGTGGAGCAGCCGTTCTTTTCAATATTCATCTCAGCAGATGACAAAAACTCCAGTAGAAATGTTTTACAGGTGAGTCAGTGGCTATTTTTATCATTTTGTTGTTGGAAGCCAGTTTGTGTGTTGTATAGATATTATTTAATAAATTGATATTGATGTAATGTCCTCAATGCAATTATTTTGAGTGATATTGAAATATTGAATATTGCAATATCACAAAGCAATGTAGATTACCATGTGATAAATTGTCATGAACATTAAACCAAATATTGCTTGTACTTTTAGATTAGTTGTCTCAGCAAAACCTTGATACATTTTCAGGTCCAGTTAAATCCAAAGCACCCTTGTTTTACTGCTAAATGAGGCGATTATAAGTTCCCCGTCACCCAAAAAAATGGAACTGCAGAAATAGTAAGCATCTGTCCATCTGTGCTTCAATCACACTTTGCTTTGTAAACAACTTATCTTGAAAATTAGATGATGTTTGTCTTTATACCAGAGATTACCTTGACTAAAGTTAGGTCAAGTTCAAAGATGGGCGAAGTCAAAGGTCAATTTCAAAAATCTTGCAAAAATTCTTGAAATATAAAAGATGTTCCTTTGCAATGTAATTTACTAAGCTATAGCAAGGTTAAAGATAGGGTATGTGTCTGAGGGCAAAGGTAAAAATGTGGAAAATTTTTCAAATATTTTGGCAAACACAATATCTGGAAATTTAGCAAAGGGATGAATATTTATTTTGTGGACATAGATATACTTTTAATAAAGGATGGTGACAGATTCTTGTTGAAGAGGCAAATATACGCGGTTACTCCCCATATTTAAAATCCAGACACTTGCTGTGCACAATTTGTGTTAAAATAAACCTTAAATAATAGCGTTCTTCTGATCTCTGGTGTTCACTGGAGCGTAGACAATTACCTATCATACAAGCTTGAAGATGATAAGTGATGTCTTAATTAATTACAAAGATAAGGCCAAGAAAAAACAAGTTTGTCTCAGAAGGACCGTGTCATTTTGTTTAAAATTGGTTTTTGACTGCAAATTTTTTTTAGGTTTTACTCACTTGGAATTTTTTTTTTTAAATTTCAGAAAAAAAAATAAAAATTGAAAAAAGTGGAGCCAAAATGCATCCAAAAAAGAAAGAAAACGCATTTGCAAGTAGCATTTTAAAAAAACCAAACAAACATTTAGACATAGCGATTTTTCACATTTCTCTGAGGAAAAACTTGGTTTTTTTTGCCTAATGAGTTATTTTTGGAAAGCCTATGTAACCGTGTATGAGGCTCAGCAAGATCTGTATTTTAAATATGGGAGTATACTTTATATTAACCAAGAGTTTTATATCAAAGTTGTGTCTGAGTAAGTTTACCAATTTGGGTTATTTATACTGTATGAATGAGCTAGCAAGAGGCAACATGGGCCATTCTGTTGGCCGTTGTGGGGAATTATACATGAGAGGCTACTGAAGGCACCAATATTAGAGCAGAGCAGGATATCATAGGGGCCTTATTAAGGGAATTTGTTTTACCTTCCACTACAGAAAAGGTTTGAACCTTTGGTAGTTAGTATGGACCCTCTACATCATGCTTAGGTAGGTAGTACTCTAAAATGGTGGTATCACCTTTTCAATAGGGGCCAATTTAGTTTACCACAGAGGTCAAACTTTTAAAATCCCAATCATGTGAAAATGTAGTGCCATATTGGTCCATCAATCACAAGGATTCCAAAAATATATAGTTTGTACCACCTACGCCATTGGTTTTGGAATTATAGGGTAAAAATGGCTAAAATGGAAAAAAAGGTCAAATCCATTTGTACAGGGGTAAACATTAAAAGTTAATCGATTAATTTAAATACTGCAAATTATTGCATGAGATAAGAGGACTCCCAAAAGTATAGTTTTGATTATGTTTAAATGTTCTTACGGAGATAAGGGTCAAGAAGGTCAACGCCAATTGGATATGTTGCCTAGGACCTATTTTGTCAATTAACATGAAACATATAAGTGATTTACTGCGCAGATGATAAAAAAACTATTCCTAATGTTTTTTACGCTTAAGCCTAGATTGAACAACTTCTACATTTTCAACAAATGGAGCAACTTCTGATTTTGACCCCTGTACAAACTAGAAATTGACCTTTTTTACCATTTTAGCATTTTTACCATAACTCCAAACCAATTGGCAAGATGTACAACTATACATTTTTGGAAAGCCCTAGACTAGATGGACAATTGGAATACATTTCAACATGAGGAGCATTTTTGAAAAGTTGAACCCTGGGTAAACTTAAATTGGCCCTATTGAAAAAGTGACACCACTAACTTTGAGATACTACATACCTAGGCATTGATATAGAGGGTCCATACTAACGACCAAAGGTGTCAAACCTTTTCGTAGTGAGGGGTAAACGATGATGTTTGACCGGGTCAGCTCCTCCAATATATTTTACAGAGGTAGGGATGACAACTTTCGGCTGGTCAAAAAATATTAATGGTTCTCCAATTACCGTAATACCATTCTATAGAGTCTTACCCTTCTGTTACATTCCGTCTATTCCATTATTCGTCTGGTTTTAAACTCGGCCAGTATGAATGGCGATTCTTGGCACATGATTATCTCAATAGCCATATAGATAGGATAGTTAAATTGTTTTATAGGTGACCTCTAAAGGTTGCAACAAGATATTTAATCTAACCAGGTTGTCCTTAAAAATTGAGAATTCTGATTTTGCAAAGCTTTTTATCCAAATATCCCCATCTGAAAGGAGATTAAGCTGAGATTAATTTCCATGGTACAAACATTTCTAATTTCCATTGGAGCAAATAGGAAGTGCAGCATGTTTATAGGAAATATAATAATATAAAAATCCACCTTCTGTTGTCACTTTAGGGACTTTTTCTGATAACCAAATAAAAGGGTAAAGAAATATATTGCATGGCTAGTCCATATGAAACCACTACATTATATGACAGGAAATATAGATGCCTGAAATTCTCGTTGCACCTTTAAGACCGATTGATACTTGCTGCACTGTGCCTTACATTGCGTTGCGTTTGGCGATATCCTTCACTTCTGTCCAGCTCAAAAATGAACTCACTGGAACTTGCAGTACAGTTCAGCCAATGCAACTCACCCCAGCACAGATGGCAGTGAAGTATGAGTGGACTTCAGAGGTTGACATCAAGTTAGCAGGAGAATGACCATTTGACATTATTTCAAGGTCAAAAGTAATTTCACAAAGTAGAGAATTGCTCCCATCCAAGGGGTTATATCTACAATCCTTGCTAAAAGTCAGTGGAACAACAAGTGATTCAGGTGTAGATAAATTCCCCTTGTATAATGTTGGTCAGAGGCCAATTTTCATCGTGTTGTGCAGGTTGTCTCAAAAACATTGTTGTTGGGGAGGGGAAGGGTTATAAAACCATGCTCATCCAGTTCCTGCTTTCCCTTGGAGTTGAAGAATGATATATTCCACTCACAGCAAAGTCTCTAACCCTTGATTGCATTAAGAAAGTGCAAGGTGTTCCAAGTACTTTGGTGAGAATGTAGCTAAATGTAACTGTTACCCCACCCAATGCAATTCTCACACGTTCGGGGGAAAGTGTTGGCCCAGCGATCTTCCTCGCCTTTCACAATGAGGTCTCGGGTTCGATTCCGGCAGGGGCTCGTTCTCGTGGGCTGTATGTGAAATGGTTCTCGATCCATACTCGTTTCCCGCAGGTTTTCTCCGGGTTACTCGGTGTTCCTCCCTGCTTCAAAATCGAGCTTTATAGTATAAATTTGTTCTGGTATTATGGTTTCTCTGATGTGATGAGCGCCCTTTCAGGCAGCCGCACCAGCGCCTTGTCACGTTTACGGGGAATGTCGCGCGTTTAAAATAAAATTATATTATTATTATGGCATTGTTATTATTTCAATCAAGGTTTTCTTTTCAGATAATGGAAGGCACCTATGTACCTGACCCTGCATAATTTTTTTAACCTGTATCTGATGATGATCCGGTGAGTAAGTCACATATTTTTCTTCTATTGTTCAATTGTGGACGTTCACTTAAAAATTCCAAAAAAGCACATGATGTAACGCTTAACATAATACCATGCAGTGCTTCCACCAAAATCAAGTCACATTTGCAGGGCTCACCTCAATTAGTTATGAATAATTAAATTGTTCCACTCGTATGCAGTTTTCCTAATAGAGACCTCCATCTCGTAATTGTAACCTCTTTCGGTATCTTTTTATGCTGTTTGATTTTAATTTTGGTTGAGAATTTTGTTGCCGTAGTCTGTTCTTTTTTCTTTCTTCTTGACATCGTTCTGGCAACAGACTACCTGTTCCTTAGTCGTTTGCCAAATTTGGCAAACTTGCACCCCGAGAGAAAAAAAGCTTAATAATAATGCAAAATTGAGCCCTTTTTGCCTGCTCACTGTGAAATTTTCCCTCAAACCATGAAAACTTGCCTCAAAACAAATCCAATGGGGAAAAAAAGCTACCTAAAAACGGGCATTTTCCCCCTCTGACAAGTGACCTCTGTTACGCCCATGTATCCTGACCCAACCACACTCAGCGCATGACCAGCTTTGGGGTCAATGTCACATGGGGGTACGAAGAGGTCAAATGTGATTTAGTGGACAGTGGCGTGTCTTGGGGGTACTTTGGGCACGCACCCCCCTGCCTATTATAGCTATTAGAGATCCTTCTTCCCCCAGGGGCCCCTTCAAAAAGCCAGGTCTGATTGGTTTGCATGCCTAACCTCGTGGTCTCAGTTGAGTCATTTAATGTGTCATGCTGAGTGGACCTGGTTAGTGTATTAGACTGCACTAGGTTAGGCCAAAACCCGCATCCCCAAAGTGGGAGGCCAGTATTTCATACAGCGACTGTAATGAGACTAGAGTAGCGGCGAACTTTTCCTAATACACTACAGATTGTTATTGGCTGAACAAAGCAATTTTATCCTTGGATTTTGACTAGAAAATGGATACCAAAATTCACGCTGAAGTCATTGGCTTTACGCAGGAGTTCGTAAGTATGCTGTCATGTGCATTATATTAAAATGGTTTCGGAAAAATGTCGGATACAACCCCGCGAGGAAAAAGGGAGCGGCTGCAGGGCATTTACTATTACAGGCTAGCACTCCCAATTCCAGATTACACTTTAGGCCGAACCGTCGCCAGGGAAAGACCAAAATGACAAAAAAAATGGGACGGGAGACTTGCCAGAACTAGTCTGGATGCCACCAATGGTGGAATTGGCTTTGTAATTGGAAGATGCTTGTTTTGTCTGTACAGCAAGGGGGGGCATTTCAATGATAGGTGTCGGGTTAGGGGACAACAATTCATCAATCCACTCTGCCATCTTGACCAAATAACCAATTAGCTTCTAACTTGGTAGGGTGATGGCAGGGTTTAGTGATGTATACTTCTTAAAGGTTATAAAGATAATGAGCTAAACCAAAGTCTAGCTAAAATATTAAAGGGAAAAATAAAAGTTATGTTATGCGTGTGGCCCTAAGTAGGGAACTTTTCAGACGTGTTCGGCATTCTCTCGCCCTTCAGCTAATATAATTGAGAACCCCTTGTCTAGGTTCTAATGGAAATGTAGCCCATGTGGCCAATCACAAACTTTGTTGTCTTTTCTAAGGAAATGGTCACCTAAGGATGAGTTAAATGGCTTTTGGTATAGATACAAAGACACTACTAATGTGATCACCAGTTAAATACAGGCAAGATCGAATTGGAAATCAAAGATTAAAAAGCTATGTAAGAATAAAATGTTCATAAAATCCCTAGGGAACAAGTGTTCATAAAAGCTCTATGGGATAAATGGTCATAAAAGCTCTATGGAATAAGTGTGCAGGAAAGAATTTGTGAAAGAGCCCATTCAAAATAAAAATGGGGAAAACCCCCCCCATATCCAATAATCCTGGATAAACCTGAAACTGACCGTATATGCCTATCTAATGCCTATATTTTTCAAAGAAGATATGTGTTAACAGATATCAATGGCAATCATAGATGAAAAAAGATCCAATTACCTTCGCAAGGCTCAAAAAAGCATTTTGACAAGAAACCCATCAAAAGGAAATGAGAAAAATATCCACTTCAAAACTCGGGATAAACAGAGTGTGACATGGATAAAGGGGCTTTTCTGGGAAAAAGAAAGGCTGATATGTGTATTATCTTTGTTTGAAAAGCAATCAATCCTAAAAACGGCTACTACTGAACCATGTCAACTGTTTTCCTTTGTGGTCATTTCCCTTGTTATAGAAAATTACATCTTTAATATAGTACAGGCTATTGAGTTACAAAACTTTGTGCTTTTAAGGATATGTAGATACCTAATAAAAAGGTGGGAGCTTTTCGCATTACAGTGGGATATGTCTCATGCTATCAAAACACCCAAAATTAGTGACAATGGAAAAGATACGGTGTGATCAGCATTGAATAAAACAGTCAGTCAGTCGGTCTTTGTTTATCTACATGCGCTAGCGAAGTACATGGTCACTGCAAACACACATACAAGCATGACATGCATTGTTTGTAGTTCCTCTTTGGCACCCATTTACATTTTTGTGTGTCTCAGCAGTTGTATTTGAATAACTTACTTAGTACTGAAGAACTCTAATAATGTGAAGGTAGATTGGGCTTATAAGTATAGGTTGACGCAAGGGATGTCTGATTGAACCTTTACATTTATCATTGCTAATTAGCAGCATTGTTGTGCTCTTATGGCAAATAAACCCCCATTTCCACATGTGTCATCGGGATTCACACCAGTAAATAGCATGCGAAAACAGCAAGTCCAGCCCCCACTGCAAATGAGGTGGTTTTTTTTGGTGACCCTCGCCTAAGTATACCCTCAAAACTGAGAGAAATTGTGGAGCTGGGTTGCAAATCCATGGTGGCTATCAATATTAAGTATAAAATCTGTAGGAATATCAAAAAAAGGTTGTCATTGATTGTTATTTTGATCCGACCAACCAATTTTAAACGTATCTTACAGGGACCACCTGACTGAAAAAAGGGCTCTGACCTCCGGGTCCACGGTGATGCTAGTCTTCACGGTCCAGTAGCTCGAAAAATCTGGGGATAAGCTACCGGGAATTTAAGATTGATCGGGTAGGAGATATGATCTTCAAGCGGAGTGTTAGCTTTAAGGTTGAGATTGGTTCCATTGAGGCGAAAGATGACGTTTCATCTCGCCCATTTTGTACAGGAACGAATGGGACCAGTATTTAGTGGTGTGAAACCCTAGTGCAGGGTTGTCCTACACCTTCTCTCCACATTACTGGGTAACTACGTACAGAGTACCCACTAGGGTAGATATGGAAGAGGATGTCACTATTCAGTGTATCCATGTGAATACCTAACTTGCAGCCACTGCATTGCAACTGGCTCAGTGTGTACTGTGCAGTAGTTCCTGCACTGATCTAGTATGTACTGTGCAGGAGTGGGTACGGCGACACAAAGTAGGATGTTGGTATTAAGCTTACACTTAAGGAATATGGCTGGTCTACAGCAGGCGGTCCTTTCTAGATGAGGAAAAATTGAATATTACGTATTATTTGGGGCGGCAATATTTCAATGGCAGAAATTATTAAGATGGAAGTTTTACAAATTTGTTGTTATCTGCAAGAAATTTCTAGAAGTGAGGATGTTTAGGATATTAACCACTTTCAAACCCTGGTGAAGGTTATATAGATTTGAAGTCAGGGGATTTTGAGATGGACACAAGTCCATTTGGCAAGCCTTCAATAGTCCCCTAAGACTAGGCTGTTTGGACTCATTGAATGCATTTTCAGGTGATTCTGAAGGTGATCATGAAAGGCATCATTTTTAAATTTTTGAAAACAAAGTGGAAACATTTTGATAAATATATCTGATGGCAAATTGGTGTAGAGCCCAGAGGGATAAAGAGTGAAATAGATGCATTTTGATGTTTCCAAAATAACCAAAAAGGCTGTATATACAATATTGATATATTGAAAAACATAAATCCATTTTATTTTATATTCGATCACAGTTAAAACAACAAACATTATTTAGGGTGTTATTTCCTTAGTCTGTCTATAATCGGTTCTGTGCTTCGTTTAATTTGTTTGTATCTTAAAAACTTTATTAAAAAAAATTACATATTTTTTTCTTTAGCTTCATTTCTAATATTTATTCTCAAAGAGGAGTCATTATTATAACAACTCAACTGGCGTGATGTTCGATTTTGTCGGACATTTCACCCATTCACACAAGTTCACACAACGTGATTTGTCATATAGTTGTTTTTTTCCTCCTCCCCCTTTTTCCCCTCTCTTTTTCCTCATCCAGTTTATGTGACCGCATCCCGTTTTACCCCCCAGTTCCCTCCCCCCCTCCCCCCCCCCCCCCCTCCCTCTTTCCCCCCCCCCCCCTCTCCTCTCCTTCTCTTCCCCCCCCCTCCCCCTTCCCCCCCTTCCCCCCTTTCCCCCGGTCAGTGGCGTAGCACCCCGGTGGGGGCAGAGGGGGGGCAGACGAGTAGTTCCCCCTTGAAAAATGTTTTAGGGGGAAAATCGGGAAATAAAAACACTGAAAATTTATGTTAAAATCAGCCCTTTTTCGGTTTCTTTCCCTGCGACCGGGAATTTTTGCTTGTGATGGGGAAATTTGAGCACTTACCTGGGAATTTGCCCCCTCGGAAAACTGGGTGGTCCGCGCCGCCGCCAGGTACCGCCATTAGCCTGTCAGTGTGACTTTCCCTAATTACAGTACAACACAACAAGCAAAATTTGTATAAACTCGATGAAATGCTGAAAAATTGCATCATTAGTTCATCATCAGAACTCCTGCATCATCAGAACTTCTGCCAGTAAGTCTGCAAGTTTGTATGAAAGAGTCCAAAGTATGTATATCAAAGCTGTTCAAACAAGCATGTTCAATTATATTAGAGTGGGCCATCATAGACACCTCTACAAATGATTAACAGTGGTCATAAACAAAGCACACAATTTTTTTGCTCTTATCATAATAATGAAAGAAGATTTGCAGAAGATATTTCCAAGTGTGATTTGAAAAAATTCTAATGATAACAGAATCTTACATTTAATGGGGTATGGAATGTTGTTAAGGTTGATGATCTGATTGAAGTTCTTGACTTTAAAACTGTTCGTCTGACAATTCTGTATTTTTCCCCTGTGCAGACACTGGCAGCATATTACAAATACATGGTGACAATAGCCAAATTACTAGGGGCCGAACCGCAGGAAGCCGAACGTCAAATGAATGACATACTGGAGTTCGCCAAGGAAGTGGCTAATGTAAGTCGGGATGCGGGCGGGGGTTCGTTGTACTCAGAGACATTTCATGAATTTATTACCATCTAGTGGTTGCATGACCCAAACATGAATGTTACTCTAGTGTGTTTAATGTCATGGCTAGAGATTGTGCTTGTTCCAGATCCAGAACCTCAACCGGGCGTGTTGCAATCAACATAGCTTTTTTATTCCTCAATCGGTCATTATAGAGAATCGCGTGGTGACAAGCAAGTTCAACCTGCATTGCCCTAAAATGTGTGCAACTGTGGTGAGAGTACCAAAGCTTCTGGACTTTTTTCCATCTTAACTTCAATTAAAAGGCAGAATTCAAATAATTTTTGCTTGAAATGGTAACTGTTTTTATCCCCCCCCCCCTGTCCAAATTGACTAAACTTGGTGCATGGCAAGTAATGCCCACGCACTGTGTCATCATTTAGTTGTGCATATTAATGAGCTCATTACATATTTGCTCGGATTGGCTCATTACAAAGGTGAATTTCTACCATTTGAATTCCCAAAGGTGACAAAACTTGGTATGAGGGTATTGGTGCCTGACCAGTAATCCCCATGCAATGTGGTCATCATTATTTGTGCATTTAATGACTCATTTACATATTTTCCCTGAGTGGCTTATTACTAAAAAGAATTTCTAACAGATCCCAATGTCCAAATTTGAAGACAAGCCACCTATTAGTATCTTAGTATTTTTTGTGCCAACAGACTGCAGAGCTGTGGCTTGTTCCCTCCCAGCCATTTTCTTCTCCCACATGGATTGCCTCTGATATGAAATCTCCACCCTTTTGTGAAAGATTTTGTTTCAGGCTGGTATTCTGAAAGGGAGTCTAACTTTAAACCAGGGTTAGTCCTACAGAGCAACTTTTTTTTTCAATCAAACCATTTTAAAAAAAAAAAAAAAAAAAAAAGAGAAAATTCCTCATGAATGGCCGTTCCCGGACCGTCCATGATGAATTTTCTCACCCCGTTACAGCACAGCACATTGTTGAGTAATGTTGGAAGGAAAAAAGGTCACTCATGTAGGACTATTCTGGTTAAAACCCAGTCTAAAGTTAGACTCCCTTTCAGAATACCACCTTAATGTCTATAAAGAAATAAGCCCATTGAATAAGACCATTTGAAATATACACCCCATCTGTGAAAAATTTTGTTAAAAATCTTCGGGCCATGAGTATCATTTCAATGGAGAATAGTCCATTTCGAGAGTATGACTTTGTTACCTTAAGGTGCATTTCTGATTCCACAGCCACCTTATGTTTTATTTAATTGTTACCACTAGATATCCCTTGTGATAAGCTTATTCCCAAATTTGAGTAGATTCCGATCTTGCTGTTTAATATTATGAGCATGGCTTGTTTCCATAAGAAGCTGTACTGTAATTTTCGTCCGTTTACAGACAGAAGTACAAAACTGCAAATTTCTTGCAATATGACCGAATTTGCACGTAAGATATTAGGCACGTGGTTTCCTAAGCTAACGGTTCCGAGATTGAAAATTTTCATCCATCAACTTGTTTGAGGTAATGGTAGGGACGAGGTTGTGGGCATCAAATGGTCCCCCTTTAGCAAAATTAACGTTAGCAACCCATAATAATGAACAACAATATACATGAATGTGGGGAAAGGGGGGGGTAGGGTCCAGACAGTGTAGGTATGAGTCAAATTCGATCTGGTTTGGCCCACTATACCTAAAAATAACTTCACTTGCATGATATATCTAGCTATTCTCGAGAGCAAAACCAGTCACATAGTGTGGAATTTTGAGAGCTGTTCAAAATGGGAATAGAAGGTCTTCCTCCCCTTTCGGATTAGCGTCCATCTTGCCGGGAATGGTAAATCCCATTCCAAATTTCTGGGAGACTTCTAAATCTAAAGAACGACATCATGTTGGATCTGTATGCATAAAAGTGGGGTCCCCACTTTAATAGCACAAGTACTTTGAGGTCGGGGCCCGGGCATTAAATTGATCTGAATGAGGACTACTACGTGAGCTAACACCTTTTTTTATAGGTTATGCATGATGAGGTGAAAGACATCTATATAATCACAATGGGCAATGTAGTCCATTGTGCTGGGCAGAGTTCAGTGTACTTTGATTCGCCGTGTATTTAGATACATCTCTGTTTTTTCTTGGTGTGATTTATGGTACCCCAGGAGACCACCAATGACGTAGATAAAATCTGGACTGCTAGGCAGCCAATGTTCCTTATAAATTCCTCGCGGTGGTCAAATTAACCCCGAAAATTTGCACTTCAAAATTCCCTTCCAAGCAACACACCAAATTCTGTAAAACACATTAAATCAAGGCTTACACAGCGTAGATTTTCATGCTGGTGTAAGAGACGTGATGGTTTACATTCCAAAATGATCACTGTTATGGTTGGGATTTTCAAACAAGGCCAGAAAATGTTCATTAATTTTGTAATCTTTTACTTCTCTGAATATTTACTTCATTTGAAAGTATTGAATCCCTTCTGCAAATTTCTCGTTAACATGTCAAGAATAATCAGAAAGGGGAAATTTCGACTGTACCACTGACCTGCAAAACCACTATTTTCATTTTCCATTCAACGCTTTCTGAGTCAAAGTGTATTGCTCGACACCACGATGGTTTTGTGCTGTGTATCGTTTGGGTACAGATTTTCATATGGAAATGTGGAAAGAAACTGTGACTCTGCATACGCGACATATTCTCTGAGAATGGTTGGTGTAATTTTTAAGATCAAATTTTGCTTTTAGTTAACACCAGGTGGCGGTGTTGACGGTCTTTTTGCAAGTCATTGAAGGAAATTACACGGGTAAAAGAAAACCTCACAAGTGGGCCATCTTGCTCAGCAGGCATGGGGTACACAAGGTCAATATGTCAATGCACAGTACATGTACATGTTGCCCGACTGACCATGGCTTTGGATGAATGAGCACATTCAATAGCTCATAGTTTGTGCAAATTTCGGGAGGATTCACTAATTTACACCATTAAGGAATATAATTTGACTACATGTGTGTTAGAGCAACAGGGAATATGAACATTTTCATCAAGGAAGGGGACCCTAACTTTAAATTGAGAATTTCATTAAAATAACATTTCTGATTGTAAGCAAGGAGAACCCAAATTTTTTCACTGAAAAAGAATGAATTCCCTCCATTCCCCATACCGCAGCATAAATAATAACTTATTACACAATTGTTGATTTTTCTATATGAAAGGACATTGATTTGAGCTAAACTATTTTGCATAATGACTATTATAGCAGGCCGTTCCTAAAAAAAATGGTACAATCCAAAACCGATTTTTTTTTCATATTAATTTTTTCAACATAAGTAAGATCCGTGTTGGTAATCACATACAGCGATAACGAGGCTTTCCAGGATTTTTTGTTTCATCTCATTTGCTTGTTTCACTCGCGATATCACTCCAGTTTACTGCTGAAGCACAAATTTAGTTTGTTCCACTTCTGGTTGAGTGCAAACGGTGAACGAATTTGTTAAACATAAGTTATTCACACTTGACAGATATGAAAATCTTTAAAAAGGGTTAACTTTCATAATAAACTCTAAAAGTTACGTGGAAGTTATGATCAGTAGTTTCTGGCAGGAGATAAGTGGAATAACATTCGACCAACTGTTGTTTGTTTAGAAGAGAATCATGAGCGTACCGCCGGCGTCCGCAACCTGGAGGAGAGATTTTAATGGTCTGTGAATATCATGAAACGCAAATTCCTACCAACACTTTGATACTTTGCTTCCAAATTCAATTTTTATTGCCGCAACATTGTAAATAACACAAAGCAAGTGAAATATTTTAAACCATTTCTTTGGATTGGATTGTTTAATTTGGTTGCAATTACATTCCTTCCTGCATGATTTATAACAGACACAATTTGTAATAATTCCAAGTCCCTTTCATTGACGTGCAATAAATATTTTTATGTTTATTATTCATGATTTGTTGACTATGTAAAACTTGTGTCAATAAAACTAGACTTCTTTTGTTTACTAATCTGTGTTTTGTTCTCTTGGCAAGTTGCAATCGTTTGTTTTGAGCTTCAAGGCAGCATGGCATAAATGGGCGAATCACTCTGTCCCCTGCATCAAGTGCACAAAATCGATTTTTGGTATATCGCACTAATTGATTATATCTCTGGATTGCACAAGAATAAGATGAAACACCACATTGGAAAGCCTGTCTTTGTTCTTTAATAGTAGGCCAAGTAAGATGAGTAATTTTGAAATTCATATTTACCCAATTTTTTTCGATTGTCCCATTCTTTTTGAGACAGGCTTTAATATTCAAGCATATGTACATGCAAATAACAGAGTTTGTTTAAAAATGAGGGTTGTATTCATGGCTCTGAGTCAGCCTTTAAAATCATAACACTCACCATACTTGTTTCAATGTATTGTCTCAGAGTCAAAATTGTCCAGTGCCTGAATTTCGAGTGCATTCACCGCAAACTTGTCCTAAAGTAATAAATTTGGAAAGAAGAATATCCTTTGACCTCCGAAATTTAAAGAATTCTATTGATTCTTCTCTGAACAAATTCGAATCTCATTTATATACATGACTGTAGGTTTTATGTGTCACGCATGTATTTCTTTTTTTTGGTGTATCGGTTTGTTGTTCTCATGACGAATAAACATTTTTGCTTTACCCACAATATCACCCTCTAATTAAAATCAGGCAGGCATGGGTGTAACGCGGTACCATTTCATTTTCTATTGTACCATGGCTCTTCTTACTGTAAACAAGGTCAATACCTTGATTCAGTAATCCCGTTATCTCTTACATCCTTCTTTCCGACGATGGGAAAAAAAGTGGGGAATCTAACATGTGTATGTCCTGCTTAGTCAATATCTCTGTCAATTGAATGCTACAGGACTAGGTTATTATGTTATGATTGAACAAACATGTGCAATTGCACTTTGCTTCATAATTAACTTGTCTTTTTTCGTCAATAAATTGCCCTGAGTTATATTTGAACAAGATATAATAATGGAATGCAAGTGGAATAATTGTTTTTGATCATCTGTTTCAAAGTACTTACACTACTCTCACATGTTTAAAGGGCCATGGCCGATCAGTAACCCTAACAAGGCTCAAGACCACAAAATACCAAAATTTTGGTATCTGAAAAAGCTTCATTGTTCTCATTTACTCAGTGGAATTGTAGTTGTTAAGGATTTTGGTTTGGGAGTTAGAGCGAAAATGTTGCCCCATTTTTGGTCAACACCAATATTAATTTTTACACAATACACTATTGGCGTACAAACTCATGTTTTTAGCTCTCACTCAAAATGGGTTAAAATATCAGCGCAAACCTTTACAGATGGGGTTTGGGGTGAATGCCATTCTGTCTATCAAGGATGAAAACTTTTATACATAAATTGGGTCATCCCCCATTTAATGTATTAAACAAATTTAAGTAATTTTTACTCAATGAATTCCCCAAGCTGTTTTCAATCAGCTTTTTTTTTTTTTTTTTTTTTTAAATTCAATCAGTCCCGTTATTCACTGTGAACCTTTGATTGGCCAAGCAGCCACATATCGCGTAGCCATCGTGTCGATGCTTTACGCTGTGCTGTGTTCTAGCTTGTCGCAAATTACTTGACATCTCAAGTGTGTTTAAAAGGGCCATGGTCTGATTGCTAATAGCCTTGTCCCCAAACTGGAAGTGGTTCACATTTTGTATCTGAAGAAAGCTACTAATTTCCTCATTTACACTGTAAAACAAATACTCCTTTTAATACAATTTAATTAAACAATATTATTTTACACACTCTATGGGAATTACATACAAGGTTTTTTTTTAGCTCTCACATCACGGGTTTAAATATTGCGCAAAACTTTTACAGAGGTGTTTTGGGTGAAGGTCATTCTCTAAGATGAAACTTTAGCGTAATTGGTCATCCCCTTTATGTATTACAAATTATGGTAGATTTTACCATAGATGTATATATAGCAAGAGGGTGCACCTAGCCAAGCCCCCCTTGGGATATTATAATGTTCGGTATGATCAATTACCAATGAATGGGCTATATCGATCCCGTCAATTGATTTTCCGGCTATCTAGCGAAATTATCCCCAATGCAACACCCCACCGCGATTATAATACAACATGGTGGTATACGAGGACGATATTTATACGGCGTGCAGGGTAGGATTTTCAGCGAATTTTCCATTCTGATGATTTTCAAGCTTTAGACTTTTAGTTATATCATGTCCCTAAGCTTTAAATAAGCATACATCGTGTCATGAAATAATATGCATGTCAAGACGCCGAATGCGAAAATCGGCAGAACATTGTGCTTCCGTCATTTTTCTTTGCCCTAAAAAATACTGGCCCAGCTTGGCCAGCGCTACACCTTAGTTCATTGCACTTCTGAACTCTTTCTACGTCGTTTTAAGTGTTCAAAACCCCCGGTCTTTCCCGACAAAATATAATTATGAACGCTATGAAAAATTGTCCTATTTGTCACTTGCTAGATATGCGTGAACTATTTGTATTGTAGAATGTTAACGCACAGTCACAAAACGAGCGGGTTTGCGGCAGACGAAGCAACACAAGTTTAGAAATTTAAAAAAATGGCCGCAAGAAAATTCGATGCTGCCCTGGGAAGACCTGCATGAATCGTCTCTTCTACAAGACTTCCGCCGTAGGTCCGCCGGGTCATTTCTTCCGATAGGTTTTGATAAGCGATGATAACTCGGCCGTGCAAGAGTCACATAACACACATGTCATCAAGCCCTCTTTCAAGAAGCGTTCAGTGGACAGTTCATTCACTGGAACAATGGGCGTAAGGCGGCTTTAGACCACTTGACCAGATTAGATTCTGGGAGCACTCCTCCTTCTCTATATTACCTCGTAGATTTTACTCATTGAATGCTTGAGCTTTTTGGCTTTTATTATCATCCATTAGTCATTGTTGCACCTTGATTGGCTCTAGAAGCTTTGTAGCTCATAGTGCATCACGCTGATGCTTATACGATGTAGCTGTGTTATATCCTCTCAAATGCCGTAAAACTTAAGTCTTAAAGAATATTTATCTCGTTATTTTCAGTGACAAGGGTATGGAGAAGATCTTATGAATATGGACCCAGAAGACAGCTACCACTTGAACAATCAGTGATTTAAATGACATCATGCCTGCAGTAAAGTTCCTGGTCACCTTTCAATCCTGCTATTCTAGATTATGTATATGACCCCCCCACCCCCCCCCCCCCTATCCGTAAGAGAAAAAGATAGATTTGATGTTTTGCCTATCTAATATCATGTCATAGTTGGATGGGCAGTCCAAGTTTTGATAGTCTATCCGGGGTCATAAATAGGCAACACCCAATGATATGCGTGTTTGCTTACTAAATCCCGTCCCACTGAATAAGAATAGAATTTGTTCAAGTGCAAGACGTTTGTAAGTGCAATGCTGTCATTTGTCAAAATCACCCTTATATCACTATGCTAAGTCTTTGCTCGTGGCTCTTGAAATGGTTCTTCACTTATAGGTACAATGAGTATTGACGGGGATTGTAGAGCGGTGGGAGCTAACGGGTAGGGGAAAAAAGGGGTTGGGAGGGTTGAAGTTGGTAATGAAGCGTGTTAGGAAGGGGGGAAGTAGGACGCAGTGTGTGAAGTCTAGTAGAGGAGTCGGGGGATTTGAAGAGGAGTGGATTAAGGGTGGGAGAGAGTAGGTAAGTTGGTGGTGGAGGGGGATAGAGGTATCAGGACTAGGGAAAGGGCGGTGTTGCGATAGGTTAAGGTTGAAGCGGCGCCTCCTCAACTATTTAAAGGAAATTACTAAATAGACGTTTGCGCGATCCCCTATTTCATCTCGTGAAGTCACCCCTTTCCATCCGGGAACTTGTACCAGCCTCATGTCAGCTAAAAACACTACGGTTAAGAGCGAAATATTAAAGGGATGAGCAGCGTTAATGCGAGAAATCGAAAAATTAGAAATGCATTTTTCTCACACTTATAAATCAGGATTAAGTGTGTAATAATTCCATAGAACGCTTTAATGAAGAACAAACCAATGTGAAAAAAATGAAGTATTTTGAAGAATTTTTCCTACAGTTCTCCCGCATACCAATGGAAAGGCTTATGATTGTGATTCATTAATGGGTTTGCGCAAATTGTCTAACTGGAGAGTTTTTCAGATGTTTTTATCAC
>JAMKCH010068622.1:0-22446 GCA_023653785.1 Ophioderma brevispina
GCACCAAGATCGTCCTACTTTATATGTGGGGGTGGGAAAGAGAGAGAAAGGGTTTAAATCAGAAAGAGACACATTAAAGTCCTGAATTGGTTCTTTGCAAAATTAAAGGTTGAGAAGGGAAAGTACACAGCAAGATTCATACTCACAGTGCCATAGCCAGAGATCGGCTATTCCATGTGTTCTTAGCTCTACTCCAAGGTACCCCTGGATGACAATGATTGATGCAGTACCTACAAGTATTTGCGAAGTAACAAGACACTGGTGAATAGCAGCTGTTTACTCTAGCAGTACCCATCCTATAGTGTATCTGCAGTTGCCTCTAGGTTGACTGACAGGAACCAGGTAAGCACCAGTAGTGGAGTACCTCTGCAGCTACTCCTCAGGTAGTACCTTCGCAGGTACTCCCTACCAACTGCCTATAGTTGGAGTAAAAGTCTTGGCCAAGGTAGTAGGTACGCCGCTTCCGCCAAAACGGCGAATCACTGGGTTGCACGTAGGCGCAGTTAACCAAAACGCAACGCGCGCGTACGCATGGCCAAGAAATTATTAAACTATAGTAGTAGCCACTTTGGACCTAGAGCGGCACAAAATCTCCATGTTGTTTACGACTTTCTGATCATTTGCAAGCTTGTATTTGAGGTGAGCTCACAAAAACCCTCTATTGTGAGTTTGTGTAAACCATAACATATGTGACCAAAATGTTAACATAATGGATAAAATTTGAAAATAATGACACAAGAGCTCAAAAGCTCATTTGCATGGGCGTACCCACGCAGGCATCAACATGGGGGTGATAGTGGTGAAGCTACTGCGTGTGTACCTAGGTGGATGATACCCCCACTTTTGCGGCCTGCAATGTGGTACCCATGCAGGTAGGTACTCCATGAAGAAATTTCGCCGTTGTGTATTCAAAAAAAAAACAAATTACAGCAAACTATGTATTCTAGCCACCCACCAAAAAATCAGCCATTTTAATTGCCAAACTGGCAAATTATTTTTAAGGGCCTGTCTGTATGTGGGTTTGCCAAGTGATTTTAACTGAGCGGCATTAAAAAGTCACTGTACTGAGAAAAAATCAGAGTGCCACTAAAATACGCGTGACTCGTTGGTTCTATAACGTTACATGCCTCGGTGCTGAAGTAATTATATAATATGAATGGCTTTGAGTATGATACAGTGAGATATATTGAACGAGCTAGAAAAATATTGTACGAGTCGGAGACGAGTACAATATTTTTCTAGGAGTGCAATATATCTTGTATCATACGAAAAAAAAAGAATTCACTATTATTATTATATTTAAAGATGCACTGACTCAAGTCACCTTGCGTTGACACGGTTGTAGTCCAAAAAGTCGGACCAGTCAGTCAAAAATGCCGGCTGCGATACAATATTCAAATAATATGTATTACATCCGGGGACCAAAACTGTACAATACAACGATCTTTGCACCATCGGAAGCTGATATAAATAATCAACTAACTTGCTTAACTCGATGTGAGATTTTGGGTGAAATTCGCCGAATAGCAGCGTAAAGAAAAAGAACATTTATAAGGAACTAAGGCCAAATCACAGAACTGCACTATCATTACCGGGGTCAGTCTACAATTCATTGCAATTGAACGTGAGGATCTCTACCCGGCCAATTCACTTGGATTCACGGAAGTAGGCTATTTTACCAAAAGTGTGCTCAAGTAGAAGTACCCCTCCCATTCTTATGAAACACTTTATTTATCGGGGAAATACCTCACCGGATTAAATACCTGGAGTCAATAGAAAAATAACTGACCAAGTAAACTTGCATCTGCCTGACAAGACGGCAATCTGGAACATGACGGCAGATGACCTCTGACCTTGGTCATGACCTTGCCATCATCCACACATGAAGGAACCCCTATTGCCTCCTTACCCCAAGTCTGTGTAAATAGGCTTAAAACTTTTTGAAGGAGATGTGAAAACACAAAAACCTAACCAAACTGGACACACACACACACAATATACACCTACACATGTGATATGGACATGCGTGCTACCCACAAAACCCCACTCTTGTTTCAAGCCAGGGGGTTAAAAATGTATGGATGAATGCCATTCATTTCTGTGGACAGAAGCAAAGTGTTAGGTTGCACACAGCTCCTGGAAGAATGTGGGGAACTTGGCAACCACATTTTAGTAAGTTTTGCTCTTTCGGAAATCGTTGTCCTCTCAAATAAAGAAAATACATAAATTGAGAGGAAATACGTGGAGGGACTTTGATCGGGTTCTGATCTGAAATTGAAAGTTTTTGTCAGCCCTGTTGCACAATACTCTTGATGTTTGGCCTGCTAAATTCCTGAATACCTACATGTCCCAATCCATGATCCTTTCCATATCCACCAAGTTTACATTAACGATCTAGCAGCATTTGATAACCAACATAAAAGAAATCATCAAAAGTCATATTTGATATTTTTGTTACTGGCCATGGATATGACGAACATAACCTGCAAGTGGGTGGCTGAAATTCCAGTATTAAAGACACGTAGTACTTTTTATAGATTCTGTAATTTCTATACGTGCGTATCTAAATTCCGACTTGAGATCGAAAAAGCCTTTCCCGGTGATAGATCCACTGATTTTCATCGTGATAGTGGGCACCATGATCAGTACAGTTTGACCCAAACACAAACATTTTTACTTGGTTATCTGTACTGGTGGGAAATACAATCAGCTGTTAGTGTAGATTTTGAAGACTCCACGCTGTATGTCTATTGCGGGAGATGCTATGACAAATATCTAAACTACTCGATTTGTTCACTATTTGGTGTGTTGCTACATTAACGCAGTTATATGGAATTGTACACACTTTTCTGATTTAAAAGTTAAGAAATTGCATTCCACATTTTTCGTTTCTCTCGCATTATCGCTGCTATCCTTTAAGGTCTGATAAGACTCGTTGGACAAGCAAAATTGGGATAAAGCATCAGCTAAGGTCCTATAACTCATTTCAGTGATTTCATGCGCCAGCTGAAATGTAAAATTCAGCACCAAAAAAATAGAAGTGAGTCAAAAATGCATTTTTTTTAAAACCTGCATTTCCCATTAGTATTTTTTCTAACGAAAAAAACATTTTGCAGATGCATTTGTCACATTCTTCGAGACAAACTGTGGTTTTTTTTTGGCCCTTAATAATGTACAAGCCAAAGAGCTTGACATTAAGAAAGCTACCATCACCAAAACAAGTTTAAAGGGACTATTAGTGATTTGCTATATTGGAAAATCTAAAAATCACCCAAAAATCAGTTCTTTCCTGTTTTGCCTAATGAGTATAGGAGTCTAACATACCCTACAACTGTAAGACCAAAAGCAACCTTAAAAGGACAAAACGGATATTTTAGTCATTACTGTCCTTACGGACACTCATTACTACACATACACCGTAATTGAAATGGAGATTCATATAATTGAAACAGCGTTTTCTGTCCTGTCTGTCATTAGTTCTCAGTTGGAACAAATAACTTATAAGGAATTTCTAAGACCTCATCCTTCACTTTTAAGCTATTCCTGAAAATTTCAAATATTTTGACTTCATTTGGGAAGTTCAATTGAAGGTCCAATATTGAATGAGAAAGTGAAATGCTCATGATCAATTCTGATCTAATGCATAGTTGAGATGCTGTCAAAAACATGTGCTCATGGAACATAAAAATAAGCTTGTCATCCTAGAGCAAAATAATTATCCTCTTGCGACAATATATGTTAATACTGTAAATTTTTATTAGTAATGCTTATGTACAGCTGTGAAAATGGGTGACAAAGATTGCACATAGTGCCCTAAAATTTGAGCGCATGATTTTTGCAACTGAAAGGATTAAGGTGAGAAATTTTTCTGTGGTAGCTATTTGGGGTAGGTACTGTAGAGTAGCCACTCACGCATGGCCCAGAACTTTGCTTGGGAACCATATCTTGCAGTACTGCATTGTGTACTGTGCAGTAGCTGCTGCAGTAGAAACAGAGCTGGCGGATATGCTTACATGCGAGTACGAAAAACGGCCAGTAGGCAAGTCCTTTGGATTTTTCTTGGGTGCCACTTTGTATTCCTTGTTTTCTGCCAGTTTTTGTTATATTTCTTCAAATTCTTATATTTTGAATTTATTATTTTTTTTGTAGCATAGTACGGGAGCAATTGTACCCTTACACACAGGATCCCGGATTACCTTCATAACATGTCTAATGGCATAGTATGACGCTTCTGTGTGGGCTGTATCCTCATAAATATGTTAAAGCTCTCACTCTGAGATGATGATCGCTGTCTGTAGGCTTCAAAACCAGTTACCAAAGTCATTATAATTTCATCACCAACTCTGACACCCATCGAGGGTGAGCGCAGAAGGGCCGCTAAATACATTTGGCGGCAATTGAGATTTTGATAATCAAAAATAATCCTTACAATCGAAAGATTCTGAGGCACCATAAAGACTTAAGGGCATTCCGTTAATTAGGTCAACCAATGCAGTCAAAAGTTGAAATCGTTAATTTGCTTAAATTTTATGTCATAAGGAAGGTAAAAGTGTCTAGTTTCAGGGAATGAATTAATATGGAACTTTACCAAATTTCATTGTTTTGCCAGATTTAAGGCTTTACTGACAGAGGTGTCAAAATACACATTCTGCGGAACAAAATGATTTTGTTATTCACACTGTAATAGGAACTCAAAATGTATTGAAACTTAGTAAGGACTCCTTTAAAAGTCATTGCAATGCATTTGAATCCAATATGAATATATTTCAAAGCGTGACTTTTTTTTATAATGGCAATGATTTACTGGCGTTATCTCCTAAATGTAGTTCGCAACCAAAAAAATAAGTAGGTTTTTTGTTTAAAAAATACCGAGCATGTTAAATTAGATTAACTCCATAGCTGGGTTTACCCTACGTGGGTCATATAAACAGCAGTAAATAAACTTTCTGCATCACCTCATTTTTGAGGTATACCGATTGCGGAGTACAGGTAAATGTACGTCCGACAACGTGTACGTCCGCAACGAATACTTACATAAGACAAAAACCTGCAAGTCTCATTCAAATTGTGCTGACTTAAAGTTGGTATTCAAAGTTAAACGTAGTTGTCTTAAAAAGTAACTATTAACCTTTTAAGACCAGTAGCATTAGTTAGTAATTAATACTGATAATTTTTTTGTGCGTAAAATTTTCTGCGCATTCCCATTGTAATTTTGAGCCTGTCAACTCAATTTGACCTATTGTCTTTTGTTTAAGAAATGACTGAGCATTTCAAACAAAACTATATATTAATTAGTACCATACTCTTAATTTTGTGCTCATAAGTGCAAAAAAATAGGTTGCAAAAGTTAATGCGCACCAATATCTTCACTTTCATATTGGGCTGGAAAACCTCATGTGTCTTGTTGGCCTGAACATGTTTAAAGCAATCCTATAATCATGTTACACATGAGATTTCCTTTCAAAACATGTTAACGCATGAGTTTTCCTGTTCCAATGAGGTTATAGTATCTATTTACACTACAAATCAAGTACACACACAACACACCGTTATATACGCATGCATCCACACACCCCTTACAGAAAAAATGGACTGTTTGCGACTTTTGTTTGGTCTATTCAATTAAATCTATTGACTACTATTCAATTTAAAAGGATGTGATTCTGCTGTTTTATAACATGTAATCTTATCCGATATGATGGATTAAGTTCAAAAGATTTGCATTAACTTTTAGCGCATCATAATTTTTGTACTGATTAACTGATAACGGATCGACAGATTCAGTTAACAAACAAAATCTCGCCTATGTTGAAAATTGGCCGGTTTAAGTTGGATGAGATTTGGTTGTTCACAAAATTGCTGATACCCACTCCCCTTGTGCTGTTTCCAATCCATGTTTGCGAGACTATTTGTTCATGGTTAATCAGCTGAGGAAGACATTTGGTTTGGTGGGGTTAATAGTCAACACAAAAGTGTGTCGACTACAATTGTTAAATGCAAATTGGAAGTTTCAGCTTTTGGATATTTTGGGAATGATTTGTGTGAAAATAGGTGATCTAGTATGGGGATTGGGATTATAGATGGTCATTGTGTCATATATTGGGTCTCGTACAGGAATTTGGTAGTGTTGTTTACATTTACATATGGCCTGTTTAACAGATATAGTTCCCTTCAAATTTTTTACAATTTGGTGTCCATGTTGAAAAGACGAAATGCACTTTTAGCTATAGAGATGTGAAAGAAATTTCCTGAGCCAGATTTACCTTGTAGAGATATGTTAATAATCATTTTTAGAGTGGCGGTGGAAGTGGAATTGGGGAGGCTAGGGTTGTGGCGGATTCAGGTCTGGAACATTGGGCCTTTCACCCCATATGTAGGACGGGGACTATTACTACAACTTCAATGCATGTATACCTTCATTCAAAAACAAGTAACACCTGTACACACACAGGCAAACCCTATAAAGTGCTATCATGCAAAACTGTGTCACAATAGATATGATACAAATTTGAAAGTATTTCAATCAGTAAGAGACATTGTATGGAAAGTACAATAGAGTATAAGGCATCTTTGGCTTGTTCACTTCACCTGATGGTAACAATTTGATAGCGGTATTATGAATTCATCTGAAAGCCTGTTGAAATTTGTTTTATGTAGGATCGTTTTTAAAATTGTGAAAAAAAAAACCTTTCTGATTGCATTTAATTTATGAATTTATATGCATGTGGAGCACGCTGTATGACTAGCTGTGATTTTTTTTTGTTTTTTTAAATGTTTCAATAATACTCATGAGTTGTTTAATATTGTGATTAATCACACTTGTCATTGTGCTTAGTTTTGAAGTTGATTGAGGAAGTTTAACACCAGTAATGAAAATTTGAATTAAACTTCATGCATTAAAGGTAAATAAATTGATCACCCTGTGTATGTATGTAATCAGCAGAAACTATAATTCTCTGGTGGTTCAGAATCTTGGAGATCTAAGTATTCCCAGAACATATAGGCGGTAAAACCTTTTGCTTTTTATCAAATAGAGCAGCGGAAATGGTTATAATAATACTAAATTGTATTGTGTTCGGTGGAGTAGTATCTATTATTATGGACACACCCTGTATTAATGATCTCAAAAAAAATTAAATTTCTTTCCTTAGTTCTACCCTTTCAGAATAAACACTTTCCCACCTGGTATGTAATACAGTCTTAAGCTTGAAAGGGAAAAAATGCCATAGTTTTTGCTAATTTGTACATCTGTCTTGATCCCCCCCCCCCCATCGACAACGACCAGCAAACAGCTGTAATGTAAGACTTTTAACAGGTCATAATAAGGATTGATAAAGAAAATGAACATCAAAGTCATTTAGTTTGTGATACACTTGCGTGGTGAAAAAGTGAAAAACTCCATCAAAAGGCCATGGCAAAAAATGTGAAAATATTCAAATTACATGAAAATTGGACTTTTTTGGTGCGGACGTTACACTCCACAATTTACCCGTTAACAACCTATTTAAAGATCACTAGTGTTTTAAAACAAATAAAGGTTTTCAGTTTTCAAGTTGATAATCGAACCTTTCTGTATGATGTGTCTTATTTCAACCAGGGTTATTGTTCTTCAGAAATATTTCAGTTTGCTTGTTGCGGAAGACATATTGAAAATACTCGGATATTTCACAGTATACGTCCGCAACGCAAAAAACTGTACGTCCGCAACGGTAAAAATAATGAAATTTTAACCGAAAGAGAATGCCTATGATTTTTTTCTTTGCTGGTTTTATTTACCTTGGTCATCTTGCAAACAAAAACTGTATCAGTTTCCACCATTGTTCCATTACATTCAGAAGCCGATTGCAACCGATACACTAGTACCTCAAAATTACACTTTCGTGCATAACGTCCGCAACGGGGGTATTTTTGTGTGGCTATCTTGCGACCAGAATGGTATTGGAATAATATTGCAATTTTGATACTTCATCAAAGACCAATTCAATTAGAGTATATAAATCCCAAATGCCTCTATCATTAAAACAATTCTAGGTACACACAGTTCTGACAAATGTACATCCGCAACTCCGGAATTGCCCTAATAAAAACAACTCCAAATTGAATGCTAATGAGCTGATTCCACATCAGCCCCAAACCAATGTACAGATTTCAGGTAGCGCCAGAAAGGCCTAAATAAGACTAAGTCCTTCTGCACTCACTGAATATGATTACACCTGTTGCCAGAAATGTTCAACTCAAAATAGCTCTTTCATACAAGAGGTCTTGTAACAGGTTGTTGTATTAAATAAACTGTTTTAAAAGAATAAGTAGGACATTTTAAACTTCTTTGGGCAACTGTTAAACTGAAATGCATTCCACAGTGATGACATCAGTTCCTCTAAGCTCCATTTGAGGATTCCTCTTGCTGCCCACATATTTGCACACTTGAATGAACCTCTTTGAAGCATTTAAATAACCATGATTTCAAGAAGTTTACAAAGGGGCACTTGGGCTTATCTGGTACCTACTTCAAAGGTGCAAAGAGAGATTTCAACAAAAAGTGTCCGGAACAAAAAATGTTGAAACTTCCAAATTTTGTCACTGGTTGAAAGCTTATCCAAAAATATCCCCATCTGTAAGGATAAGCTGAGAACTGTATCTTTGGTACCAAAAATATGAAATTTCTATGATTTCGTTAGGAAGCAACTACAAAATTCAGCCATGTTTTATATTGACAATAAGAATATACCAAATCGCCTGTTATTTTCATTTTAAGTTATTTATGTAACCAAATCAAAGGTGGAAGCTATTGCAGATCTTCATCGATATGAATCACTACATATCACAGAAAATACTGATGACTTGAAATCTTAGTTGCACCTTTAATTTATTAATAAGTCCAGATAATGATCTTGGGAGTCATCAGCCGCCAACTTACTCCAGAAAAACTGTAGTAGTACGCCTTGTGGTAGTGAATCCCGATCGAGACTTAATCAAGATACAACATTTTTCTAGGACTAGGAGACAGAAGTATAAAATTTGGAATTTTTGAGCTTGAGAGCATAGATAGCCAAAGGTGGCTTTTGAAAATCTTTTAAAATATATGTGTGTGTGTGTGTGTGTTGTTTTTGTTTCACTTTTAGCAAAAGAGGATTTTGTGAAGACACACCTGTGCACCCACTTCCTCTAACTGTAGCTCTGAAATGGAAAATTTTCAAAACACAATAATGATTCCCAACGTGTTATCTACTTTGGTATCATTATTTATTTATGCATTAACTAGCACGTTTATTTTATATTTCACAATGATTTTCATAAATTTCAGTTTTTATAAATATTTGCCAATTTCTATTCCTCATTTATATGTTTTATAATATCATCCTTCATCATAAAAGAGTAATAAATGTAAGGTTCACCATTTCTCTACCTTACAGTTTTCTACCAATATGTCTTTTTAAGTAAAAGTAGCAGCCTGGTGCATTTGAACTAATAAGACTATTCAAGGTTGGTAGGCCAAAGTAACGCTGTAGAAGATGGAGGAGCTCAACCCGAACCTCGATACAACAATTGCACTCTAAAATAGTGTGGAATTGGACTTTCTCCTGACGATAGGCCTGGCACCTCAAACAGGATGGCGGTGAACAACCGACATCTTTGAGAGAGAGGTGGAACATCAAATGAGGGTTGAGGTGCACAGGCAGATTCCTCTCAGATATACCAGGAAAACATCTGGAAATCCTGATGAGGAGGAGGACAGATATTGACATAGATTCGGATGAAGCTAATAGTAAAGACCTGATTACCATCCTGAAGATGAACAATCAACTGATTAGTGATGAAGAGGGCGGACAGGCACACATGGTGGCATGTAGAGTAGCCTGGTATAAAGCTGTTGATTTGTGATCTGTGCCCGATCTGGAGACCTGTGGAATTGATGACTAGGCAAGCTTCACGAGGTCGCAAATCGCAGCGTTCTGTTGAGTCTTGGAAGAAAAACAAGCGTCGTGACAGCAGAGGCGAACGGCACGGCATACTTATCCACCTCAGGAAAGCAGATTGAAGCTAAAAGCCAAACACTGATGTTTACTCCCTCTTGCAGAAAGAAGTGTACCACTATCTTCAGTGAAGATGATAGGAAGGCTATATGCCAGGCAAGAGTATGATCTTGCCAATTCCCGAGACAAAAGGACTTATTTGTTGTCGTGTATGGAAGTTACCCCAAAGCAGACGTATGGAAAAAACAGCGAAATGAGCCACCGCCGCTACTTTTGTAAAAGGAGATGTTGGGTGGAAGTGTGTCAAAAATTCTTTAGTAACACACTTGACATTTCTGAAAGACCATAAGAAATGCCCTTGATTCTAAGGGTCCTCTAGGCACGTTTGATGGGACGGCCACTCGGCGTGGAACACATATTACCGCCACAACAAGACATCAGAAGAGGAATCTTGAGGGGGCTCGCATGCACATTCGATCTTTCCCTGTGATGGAGGACCACTCAACCAGGAAGGATACTCGGCGCAAATACCTGGAGGCTGGTTTAAGTATCCGTAAGATGCACAAAGATCTGTATCCTGAATGGTGACAAGAAAATGGCTATACCCAGTTTCAGATAGGATTACAGGGGTATCCTCCAACACTGGAATTTAACTATGGATTTCATCGCCGAAAGAAAGGACCAACTGCCTGACATGTAGCAGTACAAGTTTGGCGGTTGATGCCAAGAAGAATTTGAAGCTTCCTCCAGGGAATCTAAAAACGCACAGAGAGGTCACACAATGAAGGAAGAAGACAAACCCTGCTTCAACGAAGATGAAAGTATCCAAAGCTTATAACATTGACCTACAGGCAGTGCTTTACACGCATTCACGGATTGTAAGCCTCCTTTACTATAAAAGAAAGCTGGCAGTATATAACTTTACAATACTATGAGCAAGGATAACCAAGAGAGGCTTGTGAACTGTGGCCAGACGTCAGAAGGAAAGCGTTGAGCCAAACAAATGTGACAACTGTTAAGTACCTGCAATCTCTTCTCCAAACCAATCAATCAGGTGACTACTTTCAGTCGACCACCATGTTCAGGGCAAAACCGTAACATACATGTCGCAGCAGCTCTTCGCACTGGAATATTTGGAAAATATTCAAAATCCTTGATCAGAAATTCCTTGTGAATCGGACACAAGCATGGAGGGGTGATTACATGCATTAGGCCATTCGAACAGGACGGAAAAGCACCATAAGTTATACAAAACACCCATGAATGGGCCATGATATGCACGGGGCAAGCAGGAGAGAAGAAGGAGAGGGACTTGCACCCATGAAGTGAGAGAGAGGTTCATACCAGAGTTTAAGGATTTCCACAAGCTCTCTCAAAAGCTGAGAACCAACAGATCTCTCTACAGATGGAAAAAAAAGGATAAAGGATGAAGATCAAGTGGTGTAGCTTTCATGATAGAGAAACCAAACAGCATTCTTGTGGCAAAAGAGCGCATCACAGATGAGGAGTTCATGGAAGTGAACGTGACACGCACACAAGGTCGGAACCTTCGTGGGCTCTCATCATCGAACCCTTCACTGGAAAATGCTTACAACTGCCAACTTACAGGAGTACTGCAAAGCAAGAAAGCAGTCTTTCCAGCCTTATCAACAGTGGTACGATTCCTGAGGGGTACGGTTGGCGGGTGAGGAGGGGGAGAAAAAGAATAAAAAAAAAAAAAAAGAAAAAGGTTACTTTTTTTAAAAAAAAAATGAGAAAGCAAGGGGAGAGGTGTGGGAAAAATTGAAGAAAAAAAAATACAGACACCCCTTCCAAAAAAAAAATAAGAACAAGTGGTGATGAAAGAAAAAAAAAACAAAAAAAAAAAAAAAAAAGAAAAATTTTTTTTACTTTTTTTAAAAAAAAAAAAAAAAAGAAAAATTTTATGTTTTTTAAAAGTTATCCAAAAAAAAAAAAACAAACAAAAAAAAAAAAAAATACAAAAACCCCCCCGCCAAAAAAACAAACACCCAAAAAAAAAAACCCCCCCCCTCAATGGAAAAGAAAAGAACAAAACAAAAAAAAAAAAAAAAACACAAAAAAAAAAAAACATAAATATCCCCCCCCCACCAAAGCAGACGTGATGTGCGGGATCCTTGTAACCTGAGCAAGATTGTAGAGGAAGATGATGAGGAATATGAATTGATGGGGGCAATTAAGGAATACCGTACTCATTCATAACATGATACTGACAAAAAAGAGTGTACAACCTTTTGCCTAAGTAAACCAAAAATAATATGATATTTTTATTGCATAGGATTGTCATATTGATAAAACCATTTCTCCAAAGTGAATTCTTGTTTTTTGTAGAATACTCATTGTTATAGTCATCCGAGATACTTTCTTATTTGATGAAGATTTTAAGTTGCGGGTGGGTTTCTCCATGTTTTCCTTAACTATCTGTATTAAAGTGTTATAGCCCACCGAAGATATAATGTAGGGTGACTGGAATAACATGTTGTTGAGAAAATCAAAAATGAAAACAAGATCATTGTATCGTCGTCGGCATCATATCATCAGTCATCGGCATCATCATCATCATCATCGTCATCATCATCGTCATCATCGTCGTGTCATCGTCATCATCTCATCGTCATCATCAATCATCATCATCACCTGAAACAACCCACAGTATGCACTATATCTGTATCATTGTATGTTAACGTTTCCACATAGTAGATCAAATCCAAATGCATTGCCTTTTTTAGCTTAATTTCATTTGTTTTACTCATGCTTCAGTGATTTGATACTACATAACACTCATTTTTAGTTTAAAGAGTGATACTTATTAAAAACTACATGGCATTCGGTTAATAGATCGTTATACTGTCATGCGAACTACATTGACTCAGAAGGCAGAACTCAAGTTATTCAAATTTCAGTTAGGGCCAAAAGGCTGTAACTCCGACACTCGTTAATCACTAATGATATTTCCATGAATTATCTCTAAAGCATAAAATCATTTATGTTAGATAACAATATATGTGAATGCAAATAAAAATCTGAGGAAGTAAAATCAAATGAATTGTGTTGGGTGTAAAGTGAGTTGTATGCGTCCAACTATTGAAAGTGAATTTTCTCAGAATAGAATTTTGGAGTACGGCCTTCTGGGCTCAACCTGCGACCTATCGCTGTTGTGCTATTTCTTAAATAACAGCACACCGTGTCTGCTAAATGCATTAGGAAGAGGACTCATTTGCCCTGTTAAATTTTCTTTTTTTTTAGCCATAAATTTTGCGCGGAAAATGCCAATTTCTGTGCGGAAATAAACTAAGGTGACAAGTCATCACTTAAAAAGATGGCCATGTACCTCAGCATTAACATAAGTGTATAAGGGGGATCCATGTGGACCAACATTGTGTTTTCATGTTTTGATGCTAATTATTTTGCCCAAAATTGCTATGCAATTGCCTAAATATCGGTTTGGCACATATTTTGGGACAACAATAAAATCGGTCATGGTAGATGACGCGAAATGAGTGACCGATTTTCCTGACTGGCCAGCGTAATAATATAGGCAAAGCCGCTTGTGATCTTGATGAAATGGACTTTATAAAAGCCAATTATATATTTATTTATTATTATTATTAGGCATTTATCTAATATTAGCATAATAAGCTTTTGGTTGTGCCCCATCAAAGACCAGTTTTGGTAAAAAAATTCAACGGCAAGTGAGGGAGGTCCACACGTGCCCCTCAGACCAGTAGTGGAAAGTTGGAGTGGACAAGAAATGTATACACTAAGTGTAAAAAGTCTTATGGACCTACTGCCATAAATGCCAAGAAGAAGTATTTTGTGATGAAGCAGCAGCTCATTAATCCTTCCTTTGGAAAGCTTTTACATCGTAACTAAGGTGATATTGCGCATGCTAAATCAGGAAACGGCTGGCTGTCTTCAAAAACAACGAAAGATCTCAAAAGTGGATTGATACCTACTCAGTGTGAAAGCCATCTATATAGGCGTAGCGTGGATTTTAAATGCGCCATGGTTAGACCAGATGTTTTTCATTAATTTTTATGGGAAGAAAATTCTTTTTTTCCCCAAGGCACCACTCAATATACATAGGGCCTCATTCTATGCATTTCTATTTGAAAGGTTCCATGCTTAGTCCAGGTCCAGGGCCGGAAGATTTTGGACCATCTTGGACACACATCGACCTAAAACAAAACTTTTGAAGCCGTACTCTTGTGTTAGGCCAAAAAAATCCAGATTGTTTCACAATATAGTACAAAAATCCTTGACAAAATGCCGCTTTTGTTTTTTATTATTTTGATACGGAATTTCCCCGAATGGTTAATCAGCCTACATGGCAAGATCAAAAACAGTGTCAATCATAGTCCACCTATCAAATTATTTTAATATAAAACAAAAGTATTGATTTGGGATCACTTACATCTGCGAGCATTTTTGTGAAAAAAATGCAGATTTTACTAAAGTAAATCAATAAAGAAAAAAGAAGAAATGCCAGTAAAATGACTCCAAATACAAAATGCAGTAAAATGGCTCAAAAATCAAAATGCACAAGCTTACTAGGAAACAAACTTTTTTTTTGCACTAGTACAAGTTTTTGTTTATTATAGATCCTACGTAAAACACACCACTTCTCTTTTCACAATATGGGAGGGGTCATCAAGTTCAGCTGGGAGGTGACTTCAGATGGGAGAAATAGAAGAAATTCCTATTGAGCTTATTTCAGATTTTGTCCTTTTTTGACTTTTTTTAATGTTCATATTTATCTGTTAATAAACCTACTTATTTCCAGAGTGACCTAATACAAGGTAGCAATCAAAATAACTCTAAAACAAACTATACATAAAAAAAAACAGAACTGTTTTTAAATATTTTTCAACAATTGGTTCATGGGTGCATTTCAGCGGGTGTTATGTTTGATATTTAATTTATACTAATTTATACAGAAAGTCCAATTAACGAAATATTGGAAAATTTAATTACTACGGGCAATCAATTTAAGGAATGTCTTTAGCCTGACGACAATTAAAGTCACAAATGCGTAACGAAAAGTTCAATTTCTGACGAATCCCTTTTACAGAAATTATCAATAAACAACCCCCCTTTATTTGGAACCTTGCAAACTTGTCTGTTAGAGGGATTTTAAAAACTCTATTTTAAGTATCAGTTTTAAGCTATTCACACCAAAACGGCAACACGGGCTTGTTGTGGTCTTCACAGCGATCACCTTCAAAGCATACCACTATGCAGAGCTAATGTTGGCATTTTGCCAAATTATAGCGATGCCTGCCACATAGAAATAAAAGTTTATTTCCAATGAACATAACTAATTGTCTTCAAAGGAATCCCATTGAGGAGCACTGACATACACTGATTACTGAGGAATGGCATGTTTATTGTTTAAATAGCTCCCTGTTGAGGGTGCATTTGTCTTGATAAGGCCTACAAAATAAAATTCTACTGTTCATGAAACCTGACATAAATACATATTTTTTTATTCCTACATTGATTTTTCAAACCTTGTGTCATGTAAAAATCTGTACAATAATTGAACACTTACGGAGGTGATTGATATGTCATTAACATAGATTACCTGTGATACCAGTAAATTACGAAGCCACATATAAATATAAATCCTACAATTAATTGATGTGTTAAATATTGTCAAGTATAAAAGTAGTTAACGCTGGAGCATCTTTTTACTTACTCATGAACATTACTTTTGAGGCTATGCACAGGCCACATCTACATGTCGCTTTTGTACTAAAAAACACTGCAAATTTAAACTGTGTTAGTCTTGTAAACACATCCTGCGTGGTATCTAATACCTCAACTATCTTAACTAATACAGCAACATATTTTTATTTTCAGTTTTCATGACTTTCAAGTGTTTTAGGTTGGAAACTGGCTAAAAAAGCGTTTAATCCCTATTTTTTTTTCTTAAATATGTGGACCTCAAAAACAGAATGAGACGAGCCTTAGATGGATGCAGGATTGATCATTATGTATAGTAGAACTAGGTGCAAGTTCATGGTACATATGCAGATTGTATAATTTTTGTTCAGCGTATAACATACCGTTACGTGGGACAACAAGTAAAAATTGAATTTGGTTGACAAGGTTATTTATTAGATCGTAATGCTCTAGCAGATTGACCACACATGATGAATAAATACTTGACTACCGAATGAATACCATCTCTCGTTCCACTTAAGAAACAATCCTCCATGTATTATTATCATATCCCATTCAACCATTTGACATCATACACATGGAATTGTGATGTAAAACACTTTCTGGACAGCTCTTAAACCTTGAGAACAATAGGTAACCTTGTACAAAACTTATAAAAAATCCATATGTACCAAACCAAGATTTTTACCCATGAGGGGAAAGCTACTCCCGGCATTATTTGCTGCCCATTCAGGAATTTGCCCCATCATGAGCTAAAATGAACTTTTCTCAGAATCATCATATTTTTTGAGTTAAATCGGCCCTTCACTGGGCGTCTCAAACCCTCGACAGATCGCTGTTGTGCTTTCTTTCTAAATAACAGCACACAACGTGTCATGCTAAAGCACTATGTAGAGACTATTAGTTGCCATGTTAAATTTTCGTTTTTCGTTAACTTCCCATGTAAATTTCGCGACGGAAAATGCACAATTTCTGTCCGGAAAAAACCAAGGTGACAAGAATCACACTTAAAAGATGGCCATACTCTCAGCATAACACTTAAGTGTATAAGTGGGATCCATGTGACCCAACATTATTGTTTTTCAATTCATGTTTTGAGGCTAAATTATTTTTGCCCAAAATTGTATGACTTGCCTAAATATCGTTTGCACATATTTTGGGACAAACAATTCAAATCGGTCATGGTAGAGAGCAAATGATTTGAGTTTCCTCCTGACGCAGCGTAATAATAATAGGCAACCACAGCCTGTGATCTGGATGAAATGGCCTTTATAAAAGCCAATAGTATTTTATTTATTTATTATTATTATTATGGCATTTTTATGCTAATTAGCCATAATAACGCATTTTGGTGGGCCCCTCAATGACGCAGTTTTGTAAAAAATTCAACGGCAAAGTTGAGGGAGGCCCAACACGTTCGCCCCTGGCCCCCCGCCATGTATGTTGGAAAGTGAAGTGGACAAGCTGTATACACTAAGTGTTAAAAAAGTCATTATTGACCACTGCCCGTAAATGCCTAAGAAAGAAGTATTTTGTGAAGGCAGCAGTTCATTAAAGCCTTCCTTTGGAAAGCTTTTTGTACAACATCGTAATAATGTGTTAGTGACCATTGAGCTATGAATCAGAACCGGCTGTGCTAGTCTTCATAAACACGAAATATCTCAAAGTGGGATTGATCACCTACTCAGTGTGAAAGCCCTATTAGAGCTAAAGCGTGGATTTGAATAGCGCATGGTTAGACCAGATGTTTTTCATTTATTTTTATGGTGAATTAAAATTCCTTTTTTTTTTCCCCAGGCCCACTCAATATACAATGGGGGCCAATTATTAATGCATTTATATTGTAAGTAAATTCTTAGTCCCGAGCCATTGGCGGAAGCTTTTGGGACCAGTCTTTGGACACACATAGTACCTAAAACAGTAAACTTTTTGAAGCCTTACGTACTCTTGTGTTAGGCAGGAGGCCAAAAAATCCAGATTGTTTTCCATATAAGTAAAATTCCTTTAATGCAAAATGCCGCTTTTTTTACATTAATTTAAAAGAATGTTTCCCCAGAAACTGGTTTCAAAAATCAGCAAATGGCAAGCAAGAACAGTTTGTCCATCATAGTTCCCTACAAATTATTTTAAATAAAACAGAAAGTATTGATTGGGAATCACTTACATCTCTGAGGCATTTTTGTGTGTAACAAAATGCGATTGTGTCTAAGTCATCAAATCAGAAGAAAAGAAGGCATAAATGACTCCAAATACAAAATTCAAGAAATGGGCTCACCAAAACAAAATGCACCTAAGCTTACTAGAAACAAAACTTTTTTTTTGCCCATAGTAACCAGTTTGGTTGGTTATTATAAAATATCCTACGTCACAAACACATACACTTTCTCTCTTTTCAATCCACACTCTGGGAGGGTCATCAAAGTTCAGCCTGTGTGGTGGACTCAGATGGGAGGAAATTCGCATTGAGCTTATTTCAGATTTTTTTGTCCTTGTCGTCCTTTTCCCTTTGTTTCTTTTCGCCCAGTTTCAAGGAATTACCAGTAACCCCACCCATACCATGACGTATTTTGTTCGCGTTCCAAAACGTAATCCAAGTAGCAATCACAATACTCGTAAAACAAACTCTAACTGCTGGAATAGTTTCTAATTTGCTAGAATATTTTTCAACAATTGGTCATGTGTGCCATTTCAAGTCAGCGGGTGTTATGTTTGATATGTTAATTTATACTAATTTATTACATGAAGGCCAATTAACGAAATATTGGAATTTTTAATTTAATCACGGCCATATATTTTAAGGAATGTCTTTTAGCATGAGCAAAAAGTCAAATGTGTTAACGAAAAGTTTTTCAATTTCTGAAGAATCCCTTCTCCCCCCTTTTACAGAAATTAATCAAAAACAACAACCCTCCGTAATTATTGGTAAAAAAACCTTGCAAACCGTGTCTGTGTAGCGTGGATTTTCAAACTATCTATTTCTAAGTATGCAGTTTTAAATTACTAGGGTTCAATACCAAACTGGCAACACTGGTTTGGTTGTGGTCTCACAGCTGATCACCTTCAAAGCATAGAATCGCATAGCTAATGTTGGCATTTTGCCAACTTTTGATTGCCTCCAACATAGAAAAAATAATAATTTATTTCCCATTGACCATAACTGAATTGCTTCAATAGGAATCCCATTGAGGAGCACTGCATAAGCACTGATTAACTGAGGAAGTGCATTTTTAGTTGTCTTCAAATCGCTCTCCTTGGTGAGGGTGCATTTAGTCTTGATTAAGGCTAAAATACATTCTACTGTTCATGAACACTGACCTCAACCTAATATTTTAATTTCCTACATTGATTTTTTCAAACCTTGTGTACATGTAAATCTTATACACTACTTTGACACTTCACGGAGGTGATATGCATTAACATCTGATTACCTGTAACACCAGCTAATCACCTGCAGGCATATCAATATAAATCCTACAATGAATTGCATTTTAAAATTGTCAGAATTAAATAGTTAAAGCTGGACAATCTTTTACTCTAACTTTACTTCCCTGAACATTACTTTTGACTGGATATGGCATGGCACACTCTACATGTCGCTGTAGCTAAACACTGCATAATTTACACTGTGTATAGTCTTGTAGTAAACATCATCACTGCCGGGGTTATCTACTCCTCCACTTGATCTTAACTAATTCCTCAACACTATTTTAATCCTTAGTTTTCATGACTTTTCAAGTTTGTTTTTTTAGGTTGGAAATCTGGGCTAAAGCTTTTATCCTATTTTTTTTTTCTTAAAATGTTGACCTCAAACAGATAGACGATCCCTAGATTGGGCATGCAAGGATTTCCTCATTATTTATAAAAAGTAGACGATTGCAAGTCTCATTTTTACTAGCAAGATTGGTATTTAATTTTTGTTAAGAGTATACATACAGTACTTTGGACAACAATTAAAAATTGAATTTCTGGTTGATAATGTTTCTATTAGAATCGTCATGCTCTACAGTCTTTGACCACATTATGAAATAATAATACCTTGACTACCTGAATGAATACCAATACTCAGTTACCACCTAAGAAACATCCTCCATGTATTATTTCCTATCCTTCACCCATTTTGACATCATACACATGGATGCTGAATGTAAATACAATTCTGGAAGCTCTAAAACCTTAGAACAATAGGTAACCTTTACAAAACCTTAAAAAATCATATTTTACCAAACAGATTTACCCATGAGGGAAGCTACTCTCCGGCATTTTGCTGTCCCATTCAGAATTTGCCGCCATAATGATGCCCCCTAAAAATGAACTTTTAGTCCAAATAATGCTCAAATGTTACTCCTCATTACTTCAGAATCCTTGTTGTTGCTTAAAATGACCCCCTTCACACCAACTCCATACCTGGTTCCTGCGGATAAATATCAGCCAGCATATCAATGGGCAGTTATTTTATTTTTACATAAATGCCTCAGCCATCATTACCCCTCCGTGGCTTTTCATTTTTGGAAAGATGTCGGCGACCAACACTGCATTCATGGGCAATGGGCTCCTAACCTTAATACTGTTTTCGTTTCTAGCCAGAGAGGAAGGGAAGGGGTCGAGGGATAGAAGCTAAATAAGATGACTCTGGGTAGGATGCGAACCCGAGGTCCCCAGCGCACCACCACATGAGCAGGAAGGTAGCCACGCTGTGTTTGCTGGCATTCCGTGCCCCTTGTGTGTTTTCGTATCTTTTAGACTTAGTGCATTTTCTACCTCAGCTTCGGTGCGTTTTAGTGGGTTTTAAAGGTCAAAGGGGCATTTGTGATCCACAACCCCCCCAACTTACCTAAACACGGGCGTTTTCTCAACCACAAGTCTCGCCTGCTTCGCGCATAGCTGTAAGACAAAAGCAGCACCAGAGTACAACTGTAAATAGGGTTGTTTGATTAAATCACATTGATTAAATCTGTGATTAAATCCCCTTTTTTTTTACTATTAAGAAATTGATTTTGATTTTTAAAATTCTTTTTCTGTTTTTTTAATAATACAGCAAGTAAATGCATGCTATCGCAAAAATCCCCCTACTGCTTTTCAGCCAGGGGGACAAAAAGCAAAACTGGCATCCGAGACCTCCTGATATGGAATTTTAACATTTACAGATGCTACTTGTATTTGTAACCTCTGAAATCACCAATAGGAATGACATTTAAATGAGAGTCAGAATTCTATTGGCACTAATTGATTTAAATCACTCATTTTCAATGCACCTGACAAACTGTTTTCACTTTTTCACTTAATCACGTTTTCTCACTGATTTTTTTTAATATATTTTTTTATTTTGGAGGAATGATTTTGAAGGCTGTTTTGCCTTTTCCTTTCTTGTTACTTTGCAAACTTTCAATTCAAAATTCAACCCAAACCTTCAAATTGATTTCAGTTTTGTTTGAAAACCTAGAAACCGTTGTTGTTTCCTCATACCCTATAATAACTTATTTGATCTGTAAATACAGTGGATCGATATTTTTAACAACTCAATTGAACTTTGACTTTGATGTTTTTTTTTCACAAACTTGTAATAACCTTTTATTTGTTTAAATTAACAAACATAGGGCTGTATTCTCAAAAGATATTTATAATAACGGGGTAGGCCTAAACTGTGGGTTTAACTAAACGCGCAGTTTAAAAACCGCTGGTGGTCAATATTCAACAAGTACGCTTAGGAACCACCGTCAACCACGATATTTAAATGCCATAACTATCCAAGATCGCACCCGAACCGCGAAAACTGTTTTTATCTTCATCTAAAATATTGGTGCGACGGTGCGCGTCAACAATATTAAGGTCAGAAATACCTCTTTAGTTTAAACATCGCAGGAGTCCACGGGTACAATTGCAGAATGTGGCATTCTGCCAAGGCTTTAGAATTTGTCAGCGATGGGATGAAAACCCCGGCCATTTAAATGTTGTATGTATTTGATGTAGCATCTTTGGTGGTCTTTTTCTCAGTAATTAAACATTGAGATCTTCATTTTTCTTGGGACTTACTAATTAGCTTGGTGCAGTCGAAACAAGTCGAAACATACAATTTTTTTTTCCTCCACAAGACTTGTTAGACCTGGTTAGTTAGTAGTCAATTTTAGGCGGAGTCGTAAAACTCTGAGAGACCATACCTTGAAACGAAATAGATTTTAATTTTTCCTTTTGACCTCCTCTGTAGCTCCATAAAATGTTACCTTTTGCCTGTAACAATTGAACAAAATCTGAGGGGTGGGTTCCACACCTTGGTGTTTTGGCATGGAATGACCCCATATCTTCACATAACCAGAAGTAAAATTTGGCTGTCTTTGGGGGGGGGGGGAAGATTTGAGAAAAAAATTCATATATGTTGTGCCTCCACAATACCTGTCTAACATCTTTTGGCAATTATTTAAATATGCAACCAATGTCCCTTTACACTTACAGAGAGGGCATGAATCTTTACTACGTTGCCACGACGCGTAATATTTGTAAAAGATGGAAGTGTCTCAAATACTCAGTGTTGATTCAAATTTTTTTAGGACACCTTTTGGCAAACCAAAGACAGTGATGTTCCATTCAAATCATCTCTACGCTTTTCAAAAGCTTGGCCAATTCACCTTGACACAAGAGACTTGACAACTCGATTTCATAATTATCGATCCGAACTATTTGGTTTAACAATGTCCCCAATTGGTCGTGTTTCCCCTCTCCCCCGGGGGAGAGTCATCACCATAATCTCCGTATACTTACCATTCAAGCCTGACTT